>BGZK01001129.1:0-205025 GCA_005406025.1 Eumeta japonica | reverse complement strand
TCGAACTCCATAACGGAATAACATATCCTAGTCGTGTTTGAACTTGTTAAAGTCGTCTTGAGATGTACTATCACCATGAGTGATTTTCAGGGTCTGAGGATGGAGCCGGAAGGTAAGCACAAGCACTCCATAGTAGAACAACGTAGCCGGATCTTATTTGACCTTAATGGATTTTTTTAAGTGGGGCACAAGTGCCTACCTTCCGGCTACATCATTTGACCTTGAAAATCGTTCATGGTCAAAGTACATCTCAAGACGATTTCTACAAAACCAAGCACAGCTAGGATACGTTGTCTCATTATGGAGTTCCTGTGCCTACCTTCTTGGTCCATCGTCAGATCAGTCCAATTATACCATATTATTGTAATGTCATCGATGCTCAACAAGTGTGCAAAGTTTTAATTTAATCTAACATTTTAAAGTTGTTCAAAATTGCATATAAGAATAACATTTTTTTATACCCAATAATTTTGACTCGCAAATCAATTTCTGATTTTATGTAATAAGGCCGCCGATGTAATACTCTATTCCGACCTCGATAATGTTCACAGTCCCATATGTATTAAATGAAAAGACGGAAAATATTCTACGTTTGTATCAATTATTACTACGTTTATGTATATTTATATCACTTACAAAATTTCATGGAAAGCATAACGAACACGTAAACTAAAATAATTGGTCCGTACAATTATTGTTACTGTTATGTATTGGCATGGACGTAGCCAAGTACAAGGACTGCCCTTTTAATTTTTTAAAATTTTGTATTTTTTTTTTTTTGAAAGCTATCCCCTACCTACCTCTCTCCCTAAACAAAATCCTAGCCACGCCCTTGTTATCGGGGCTCTGTAATACACAACATGCGAATGATTTGTTTTACAGTGGAAGATTTCAAACATGAATGTGAGTACTTACTATTTTTTGATCGTTTATAGCAATTGAAGAAGTGTCTATAAGTTTTGTAATAATATGTTAATATTAATCAGTTTTTTTATTCTATTATTCTTATGATTTCAAAATTCTAGGCTCATTCAGTAATGTTCAAGTTATAATATCGGTGAGTTTCTTTGAGTGGGGTATTAAACGAATACTTGTTAAAACACGAGTTTAGAAACGTGTATCATACTAGACTTGCTTAAATCTTTCACGCATTCATTCTTTTACGATAGCGAAATAGTCACTGTTCAGCTGCATTTCGTCATATCTTAATAATGATTATATTAGAATAAGACACTCTTACATCGATCACACACGATCGATTGTCCTTTTTCTTCGGCCTTCCTCTCGTTCTTTCTATCATCCACAATCAGACTCGTTCTTCACGTGACACAATGATATAATAATACAGATTAACAAATTACAACAACACACCAAACAGGCTAATTGGACGCGCGCCCGGTCCGGCTGTTCCCGGTGCGCGCGTCGGCGCAGCGCCGTGAACAGGTTACGTATTATAAATCCAATTATTATAGAGATTAAATAATTTATTTTGCTTTAATTGCCTTTTTTTTACAAGGATGCGCGTTACGGTACACTCAACGCTCAAGACCGACTCGTTTCGCTTACATTTCTTTCTTTTGTTACCATTATAAATGTATCGCATTGGCAATTTGTCGAATGACTTTTCAAACGAGTATATTTCTTAATTTTTATATCTGCTTGTAAAATAATAAGTTCAAAGGTAGCCATTGGAATACTGTAGTGTCCGTCGGTAGCCGTTTGGCGATATGTGCTCTATAGTCGGTACAATTTCATTAAGAAAATATCAATCGACACAGTAATCGTAAGCACATACATATACAGACGTCTTTAAACTAAAAACCGTCCAAGTGCGATTCTGATTCGTGTGGAGACTATTCCGTACAGTAAATTATTGAATTAATCCTCGGTAAAGATGAGAACCGCATTTTCTTTTTACGACTATTTTGTTTCCCACGGGAGTTTGAAAAGTATTTTCGTTTAGGTTTTCCCGAGTACAATGAATGACCTCCTATATATTCTGTATTCTGATCGAAATTTTGAGCTCAATAGTTTCAGAAATAAAGGAGAGGGAATGCTTGATTTTAGTGAATGCTAGATTTTCGAATATATTCTTTGATATCTTTTACACTAGACACTTTGAAAATATTAAAACATGTAATATACGGCGAGCTGCAACAAAAGATAAAAACTCTAATTATTAAATTGCACATAATGTTTAATAGATATAGAATGGACAATCTGTCAAATGTTACGGACTTAATTCACAAACGATTAACGTTTACGAATCAAGTTTTTTCTCTTGCTGCAAGCCGTCGTTATATTTGTTTTTCTCATAACAAACGCTTCAGTTGATATTTCTCAGGATGCACTTGACTTTTATTTTTAGTTTTTTTATTGCCCCGAAATCAAAATTTATCTATTCAGATTATACGTCTGTGATCTGATCGCTTAATTCCGTAAACGCACCAAATTGTAACTATTTTCATATAGTATAGCTTCGAAGAAAGTAGGCTGCGACAGACATAGAGTCAGACACGAGAGTGATTATAAACGTTCAGTATTTTATTGATGGACATTTTTAACCTCCAACAAAAAAAGAAGGGTGTCTTGAATTTAATAATACACATTTTCTTTTAATATATTGTCCAAAATATATGTTAAACCCATAATTTGCCAGCGACACATCAATGTTCGTCCCCAAAGTATATTTCATCGTCATCGAGATATGCGTTCGCGCCGATGGCTCGCCTTTCGTATGCGCCCTGTCTAAGCATACACGTGTTGCTAAAATAAAATTAAACGTACCTGATCGTAATCCGAATCATCCAAATCTGCTAATCTCGGACTGACTCGATGACTCTCTCTCTCGATCTCTTCGGAATGCACCAGGATGACCAGCACTGCTAGCGTTGTCAACAACGGCATTTTGGACCAATCCATAGTAATCTTCCCTTAACTCTTATATAGTTCAGAACGTATACTTGTACACGTTCTTTGGACAATGCGCCGTATAAATTTTCAGTTCGTTAGTCCAACGCTGGTTTCACTGTTTTCACCGTTTATTTTTATGAATTACGTAATATAAATACACCGTTAAGCTTTTAGCAAAGTACTTATTTTTTTTCCGATATTAGAAGTTGTAATAATACGAAGTAATAATCGCACGAAATAAATGATGAGAATAATTAAGATAATTTTACATAGCGAAAAAAGTGCTGTTATATCACATCATAGTTATTTTTTCTTCTTTCGAAAGCGATTATAATAATGACACTAAAATATGTGAAAAAAAAAACTTTTATTTCTTTACTTCATCGATCGTGACGTGAAAGTAACGCGAGTATCTGCGCTGGCGCGGGGCGCACCGGGCCGGCCGGCTGTCGAGCGGCTTCTACGGTCTTGCGCGTCACTAGCGAGTGCTTCTTAGGCCCCTAACAGCGGACGACCAGTAAAAGGTATAGACCTTAGGGCTGGTTTACATGGCACGTTGGAAGCTAATGTGGTTTTTATACATTGTCAATGATTATTTTCATTTCTGACATTGCGAATTTATTTTTTAAACTTTATTTAAAATTATTTTCTTGACATGTTGGTTTCATAAAAAATGCTAATTGTCTGTGTTGCAATTAACAGCCGAATCACAAAAAAGGCAAAATTCCCCTGAGAGAGGTGCAAGAATTGATTGATTGTGTTATCGTATTCGTGTTGACGTCAGTATTGTGTGGTAGTTGTCGATGTTAAATTGTACTTTGAACAAAACTATTGAATACCTCGGCATAATCTCAATCTTATAATCGAATATCTGTTCCTCAGATAAGACGTTTTTACGTAGAAATCTAAAAATCTCCCAATTCTCAACTCTAATACACCTATATAGTGTCGAAAATGTGTACATTGGATACTATTGTAGTCAGTCGTAAATGTATCATGAATATTTTAATATTCATAAGGAATATAATCTCTCCCTTATAGAACTTATATCTTGCATATAAATCATCTATGACAATAAATGACAACATGTCGCATCTGCGCTGACGTTCTGCGGCTTATATGGCACCATGAACCGACCGCTTCAAATATAACTGTACCCGGTAGAACCTATGTAAAACCATATTCAATATAACTTTTTTAAATCCGTTATTGAAAAAGTTTATCAGAAAGAAAACATAATTTTTGTTTTTATTACATAGGTGACACTTAAAATTTAAAAAATTGTACTCTGCTTACCTTATTATTTATATTGCATTCATCTGTCATTTGTTTCTACAAATTGACGTCAAAAAGCAAATTGTTTGTTTAACGCCAACATGAATCTAAAGCGAGTAAATTTTCGTGCAATGATTTTCTCTGACTTTCACTGCCATTTAAGCCAAAAAAAGTATTACAGACTTCGGGTGGCCTTTCATGATGAAGCTCCATCCCTTGCAGGGACAAGGGATAGAACTCAGTTTTTGATTTTCTAAGGACTGTCAGATTGACCCAAGTATTTTGAAGTTTACTCCTTAAGAATTGATTATCATGTATAATCCGCGATGGTCAAATTAGATGGGGTGTGAAATTGTTTGTTAACTGAAAGTGAAGTCGTTTTGTTGCTCCTCCGCGCAACTGATATTATAATTCGCGCATATTATATTAAATATATATATATATATATATATATTTCTTTCATTGCTGATTAACAGACTTTTTAATTTTTAAAGCAGACTAGTTTTCAGTGTGTATGGTGTTTCACGTCATCGCGTTTGTTACAAATCATTTAATTTAGGGCCGTCAGCAATCAGCTTACGATTTTCAAATAAACCGCTTTGCCATTTGTGTTTTACGAGTCTTGAGTTTTGATCTATTATGTGATGGTTATAAACCGATGACACTCTGTCAATCTCTAGGCCCTTCGACTGCCCTTCTAGGCCCTTTGCTTCGAAGCAAATAAGCACCCAATATAAGGTTTTGAACTGGTGATGCTTTGTTTGACAAAAGAAATGCAACTTAAAAATTATACAGTGTATCAAAGTACAAATATGTTCTTAAATTTAGACCAGCGGAGATGACACGCACTAATTTTTTTTTTGAAATCTGCTCTTAACACTGGGTCAGACCAGACCCCAGAATATTATATATTTCAGAATATTTTTTTAAACCTAACCGAAGAAACTTATCGTTTTGATATAATTAAATTAATCAAAATAGCTGTGTACATTATCGTTGAATCGCATAATTAAGTTTTAACGATATTTTAATTATTAATTTGTTTTTCGCTAGTTTGAGTAACGAATTATATCACCCAATATTATTCAATCGATTAAATTACAGCAAACGAATTTACAAACGAAGTAAATGAGTTACTTAAATACCGGTGAAAAAAATGTTATGGCCTCTACATATCACATATCAAATATTAACATTTACTGAAGTGTGATTTAAAATTATTTATTAAATTTAACATTTATGAATATTCATTGTTTTATGTATAAGTAAAATTCGTATTTATATATTAAGATTTCATGAGGGCTTTGGGGAGAGAGGTTTTTGTATAAGCACTAGACGGATAAATATCCATAAAAACTACACTAAAACTTAAATCAAATCGTAAGCAATAAAAAATTCGACCGGTTTGATAAATTTAGCCCTAACTTAATTTACGAAATATCAACGTAATCGGATCCGACTATAAGACTTTTTTTATAGAAAATCTTTAAAAAGTGGAAAGATTTTCATGCGTAGGGGTCGTTCTTGTTATAGACTCGATGGCCGTCGTTAGTACAACGTTAGTCGTGTGAGGTTGTCGCTTTTCTCGTGGAGCACAAAGTGGTCAGATTCACATCTAGAAAAGATGCTGTGAAACGGTACGTGACCACACGCGAGCTGTTGCACGGAACGTATGCACACGACACGCATTATTTCTTATTTCTATGTAAGTTTAAACTGCTGTCCTTTAATGGTAGTTGATATTATTTCGGTTTTATCAATTTTTATTGTTATTAAGAAGATTATGGAACAAGTAAAAATGAGACAGATACTATAAATATATTTTCGTAGAAATGTGCTGACGATGAAGCACTAAAAGCGGTTTTGACGGAAAATTTTAACAAACAAAATGAAAACTACTTTTATACGAGAATAATAATTAATAGAACTAACAAACGTAATGAGATAAGGGAGGTGTGTGTTTACAAATGAACAAAAATTACACCTGTATTTTAAATTTTTACGAATAATATGAAATAGAGTTGAACTTGTAAGAACTTGAAATTGTACCAAAATTTTAACGTTAAAGAAAAACTTTTATTTCAATTATATATGTATGCACTTGCGTACGCGTCGCATTAATGAACGCCCTATAAGGCGTTCAATAACACTTGTAAATTTGAGTATAAAGTTGTGGAAATATCAAAATGCTCGATATGAAAGTGTAAACGTGCTCAATAGTGTATACACAAAAAATGAAGTTTGAATTTTTTTCTTATTAATACTAAGTAACTTATATTTTGCTCGTTAGTGGAGATCACTATACCCTTATCTCGCGTTGAACTGAGCGGATGTTAATTGAATTACCTATGTTAAATTATTCCACTTTCCCCGTGCGTGGTCGCCGACAGAGCGTCTATTCAATTAATGATATTCCGTAAAAAAAAAAATTGGAATTCCTTTAAAACTTACGAATGTATTTATTCGTGTATGCGATATCGTGTTTAGCAATCGTTGCGACAAAATGAGACAGACGTTTTGTTAAATTACGGTCTGTGCTTGCAGTTTATAATGTCATCTGGACCTGGAAACCTCCAAGCAAATTTCACAAAGAATGTATATTTATCAAGGTGTTTTGTGATGGATTTTCTTTCGTCTTACTTCCCGTATTCGAAGTTGAGTTCGATATATACCGTATTTGAAGTTTCGTATATAGTTATATATAAATGAGCATAAAAAATAATCTAATGACATGGAAAAATATTATTTGTTTATATGCGAAAAGCCGGCCAAGTACATGGCGAGCACGTAGGTAATGAGTATGGATTATTTATTTTACCTAATATTAGATGTCGAAATATATAGGAGACACGCAGATAGTGAGCGAGGTTAAATTATTATTAACTTTGCGTAATAAATAAGATATTTGTTTTTCTTGAGGGGATAAACATTCAATTGCAAACTCTAATGGAGGAGACAAGTTTTTAACAATTAAGAACTTTTATATACAATATAACATATATAGTGGTTTCTAATAAATACTTTTAAAAATACATATAGTGATACCCTACTTCAAAAGTATAGAAATCCACCTAGGTTTTAAGTACGAGACGAGTTCCTGGAACTTTTCCTTTTTTTTGCTATAAAATTTGTAATATAAAACAAAATAATTGTCTATTGCTATACTATGTTGCGATGATTTTAAACAATTTTCGATAAACACCTACTTATTATTGATGGAAAGTATGCCCACAGAAGAATAAATATATGCTACACGCAGTCCTGGCTATACGGGACCCTAAAAACAGATGTAGGAGGCACTCCACGCGCCTATCAAAAGTCAGTAGTGCGGGTGTCCTCCGGGCCGTGACCGGCGGCCCGCACGGCCCGCACCGCCGCGGGTCACGTGCCTTTTGTGCTTCGTTATGTAGTTTCACACGCACTCTTACTCTCAGACGCTCGGAGACTGATTTTTAAGTACGTGATGCCAAAAAAATGTAAACTTTAGTAGTTTAGAAAGTCTGGTTGTCGTTTACTGAATTCTCTCGTCTAATCTTTGGCTCGAACCTGGTATTCTTGCTCATGGCGTGTGTAAGCCGTCATCAGATATCTTTTGAAATAAAAGGTAATTGGATGTTTTTATTTCTTTTAATCCATTATTTTTCCACATTCGCTGGGAATTTACTTTCTAGTTGTTTCAATTAAAACTATTACATAGTCATACGTAGGTACGCTCTCTTATAATATTCTGAATTTTATTTTACGTAAATATATATCATAAGAATTATTTTTCTTTATATTGTTAAAATAATGTCACTGTGTATTCGCAACGCATCATAAACTTTTCTATACTTCGTGAAATAGATAATCTGTGTATTATTGAAATTAGATTCTCGTATATTACGTATTTCATATACGTTACTTTGTAGTAATCAGGTATCGTAAGTTACGAATGGACAGCTTATACAACTTAGGAAGTTAACGGCTGAAGCGTTTGTAAAAAATAGTGTTGACATAACCCTAGATCACTAACCGTCTTTCGAAGCATATTAATAGTAAACATTCGTAAAATTTACGATCAAAATTTATAATTTTTTTACGCTTACGATATTGATTTTTTTAACAGTTGTAATACTAAACTAGTTACATATTATACTTGGTTACATTATTCGTATGTTTCTATATGTGTTTATCTACATCTATATCTGGAATAATGAAATTCAAATGGCTCATAGAAAATTTTTTGTTGGAATAAAAAAAAAATTAAAAAATGTATTGTTTTCTTTGTTTCTGAAATTTTTAAACGTTTTACAAGGATATAACCTAAAAGCTTAGGCTAAAAAAGTGGGAAAAAGCTATTCAAAATATATTTTAGAAATTATGTTGAAGATAGCCTAACTAAATACGTCTAATTTTCGGAGATACGTAAAATGCAACATTCGGCTCGGTGTTCTGCACGCTATCAGTGTATTCTGAATCACGCCTATTTCTTCCAATATGCCCAAATCTAGCACGTCACTCGTCTTCTTACACCCAATCTGGACCTTCAGAGCTATCATCCGTATTTTCTATGCTGTCTATTTCTAAATGAACCTCTCGTTCACTCGACGAATCATAATACTGTGATAGACTGTTCGCCTCAAATAATAAATTACGTATTTCTTCGTCCGACACTGGTCTATCAACCACTTCTATTTCATTTAGATCGCTCTAACATCTCAAAGTAATACAAGATTTTACTAATCATTCGTAATATTTATGACTGATATTTATCCTTAATCACCAACTATTCGTTAAATTTACGACGCCGACGCGTGTACAAGACTATCCGTGCATATCTAGCCGGTAACCGATAACGCAGTAAGTTAATGCTCGAGGTGCGCAGGGGGTGGCCCAGAGCGAGAGAGCGCTAAAGCCATTCGTTTTTACTTGCGGCCAGTTTAAGCTCAAGCTGTCGTAAAATTTACGACGGTTTAGTGCTCCGGGGCTAATTAATTATTATATTCAATTTTGTTGCCATTCATTATAGGGGTCTATCTTGCCTTAAGCCTTTATTCCTTATTAAAAAAAAAAATGTATTGAATTGAATCCGTTTCTTTTATTACTTTATAACACTGAAATTTAGAAGCTATACGCAGAAGGCACATCAACAATCATACATTATTTTATCCGGTTTCGTAAGTGGATTCATCGCTGCATGAACCTAGTGCATTTTTGTTGTATGCCAAAATCTTTACACGTCATTACATGCATTGTTTAGACACTTTTTGTTTTCGTAAATAGAGCCATATCTATTTTAACTTATTAGTTACCGACCTCTGTGTACCTCTCATGAAAATTTAAAGATGCAAGATAAGAGAATAAAGCACCACGACGTGCAGACATTGGCCCGAAGCTACAGATAGTTTCACAATTGACTGTGGTACCCTAAAACGATATTGAGTAATAAAAATATTTCTAAGTAAAATTGGTGAGGTGTTTTCTTGTAATTAATTATTGTTGCTGAATTTCTGGAACATTCACACATTGATACGATTGATAAAACTTAAAATTTCTTGAATCTGAAATAATATCAATGTTTACCTGTTAAAACATTAGTAAATACATACATTTGAATACCTTCTTTGTTCAAAACTAATGGTCTATTTCACCATTTCCTTTTAAACTCACTTTTGAAAATTAATTTTGCGTTCCATGTTTTTCTTTTAACTAGTTTTAGCTCGAGCAACCGTTGAAAGGAGGACGATGAACGCAAGTTTTATTTTAAAAGTGACTTTAACTTATATATCAATTTGACAAATTTCGGAAGAGATTCTTAGAGTCCATTACTGGACACGTGTAAATTTATTTGCTGACAAATACAATCTGCGAACGTATTTATACGCTGTGATTTTTTGAAAATAAAAAAAAAACTGAATTGTGCCATCTCTAACACAATAACAAGTAAAGGGCGAACGCAGGCGCAGTAACTTTTCACAAGCAGCGGTCCACCCGCAGGAAAGTCGTTGTGGAAATTGTACATTTAGTTATGCAATTATCCAGTAATTCACGTCGCCAAATCCATTACTACAGTTACGAAAGCCGCTGTCGCGTCGAGGTGTTAACTTAGAAAATAATTTCCTTTCTCTTTTACGCGTTCACTTATTCGAGAAAAAAAAATGTCCCCATATTATTGTTTCATCATCTCGTATTCCATTAAAATAATTATTCGAAATATTCGCAGCCCGTCTTGCGTTTAATATATCTTCCATTTAATTTATATATATATATATATATATATATATATATATATATATATATAATGTTTTAATGTGTCTATTTCATTTCATACCGTTCCAATAAATTTTCTCTCTCTCTTGTTCTTTCTTTTTACCCGTCTCTCTGTGTCTTTTCAACTCGACTGCTTCTTACACAGTTTGTTAATTTCAACTTTCATTAATATCGGAGATTACAGAGAATTCTTATTAAATATATATATTGCGATTGAAACATTTTGTTAAACATGGAATTGTGTATACTTAATAACGCCGGTAATTTCGATTTGATTCGTATCTAAAGAGGACATGCGCTTATACATGTTTTTTGATGTGTTTTAACCGCAATGAAATTCTTCGCAAAGATAAAAAAATGCAAACATCTCTCAAGACACTCGATCGATTTCTCTGGTGGATAATCGCATTTATCGCGTGTCTCGGTTGACGCTCACGCGCGTCGCTGTTTACAAATACCGATGCGTTCGGAAACGAAGTCACAGATTTCTTAAAAAGCGCTATTTTAATAATACGCACCTCGCAGTTCTTATTTTAGAATAGACATATTTAACGGAAATTGAATAACAAAAAATAAATTTATTTGAAATCCGAATCGGGAGGGGACTCGAATCTTTATAAATTTATAATTTCCCTGAACATAATAAAAGTCTTTCAGCTCGTCAACAATATACGAAATGAAATGTAATTCTCACAAACTTTTCTATAATTTTGCCAGAAGAGCCTAAAACTATGTCACATTCGTAGCAGCTCGAATGTAACTTAAGTTTATCAAAGCGGATCCAAAATTGTTTCAATGAGGCCATCGATTTATACCTGAATAATAAACTATCTTTGTTATTCAGTCATAAATTCGATATTTGGTAATTTCAAAATTACACAAAACTCTTTATGATTGAGTCGCAAATGTTAGAATATATCTATACATTTCGACATACACTCGATTAAAAAATATGTTTTAGAATTGGATGAAATAATTGTAATTAAACATTTTGACACTAAATAGAATGTGATCACATTTTATTTAGTAATAAAATATGAAATATTGTGTCTTTGTTAATACTGTATCTTTACACGCTTGCAATTAAACTTGAGTTGACCGCATTCAAACTTGGTCACCAGAACTTAGCTCGACATCTTCGAATTTGGTGCGAGAATATAATTCCCACGGGAAAATTCACTTACGTTCATTTCCAAGAATATATTTTTAATTACTTAAGTAAATTTAAATTTTTCGCGTTTTTGTCCTTGAATTGTGACAATACAAAAATGTCATTTCTCGTCTGTAAAAGAAAAAACTATAAGCGGTATTAAGTAGCATTACAAAGAGTAATTTTTTTTTACATTCGTGATATAGATCTCAAAATATTAGTACAAAATAAAAAAAAATAGAACCGGCCATGCACAAGCAAAAAGCTATAATGGTGTATTTAAACAAAAAGTACTTATATTGTACGCGAATAAACTACCAGAAGCTGAATAAAGTTCGGTGTCTCATTATAAAGGCAAAAAGTTGTGAGGAATGACGTCGATTAAAATGAGTGTTAAAAATATTTGAAATATATTTACAACAGCGAAAGGCGTAGTTAGGGCAATAAAGGCTGCAAGGCGCCAAGTGTAAAATAGAAAGATGTTTGCGTTCGAATAATGTAAAAATGAAAATCCATTTAAATAATATCTAAGAAGTATAAGTGTTTTTTTTTTCTAGAAGGAGCCGGAAGGTAGTCTTATAAGAACTACGTATGATAGCCCGTCGTATGTAGGTTATTTGATTTTTCTAGAAAAATTTTTTTAACCTTGTACGGTGCACAAGGTTTGATAATGATTTTTTTTTGTATTCGCGAACTGCAATATCATAAACATTTTGAAACATTCATAGGTACATTATTTCCGGAACCGCCAAGGCGTCAATTTGACTTCCACGTGTTCCATTTCTTTAATAACACATGACAATGCAATCAATTTAGTAATATAGTGTAGTCAAAATAGTATCAGTATAGGTTTTCTAAAATTAATATAAAAATTAGTAATACCAAAAGAATAATATAATACTACAGTTAATAATAGGGATGCACCATATTTTAATAACTAGATCCAAAAAACCAAAGTAATAAGACAAAAATATCAATAGTTTATATTAAAATGTTATTATATTCTATGTGCGTATTATACATAATATTGTTAGATTGTTGAAACAGTCTATATATGTAAATCAATAGCAGTCTATGTGTCTCTAATAAAACTTGAATACAGCTAGATCAATTGATTATATTTATAGATTATGTTCTGAAAAATGTAGAAATAGTTTGTACAATTTTTAATAGATGGTGTCGTATATTATTACCATAAAAACTGCATTTTATTAAAATTATATATTGCCATCATAAAAAATCGTTTAGTTTAATAACCATTATTATTGGCCTCAATTAATATATATGCTGCAAATTGAAGGCACTAAAAAATGCTGAAGTAATTTGTGCAAGTAAGAGAATTTAAATTTTTTAATTTACAAAATTATACACTGCGAAAGTTGGCACGGTTCAACGAGCTTAAATAAATACTGTTAGGTTCATTAAATCGAATCTGAGTTTTAAAAAATGCATTTAAAATAGTTACCCTGTTTTGAACCCGACTAAATGAACATTTACACAGCATATAAACAAAATGTACTCAATCGAATTGTAAATTAACGTCCAATTAGCGGGACCAACTGGCGTTTAATTGGTTAAGCACTAATTTCAACAACTGGTTTAAGAGAGATTATTTTTTTGTATCACAATCATCATCCGTGGAACTTGTGCATGCTATTTCATGATGCTATTATTATACGATTAACAGGAATTGCAATAATGAATTTTTCTTAGAAAATATAATCTGACAGTACTAAGTATAAAATTTTACAAGTCATTGTTTCTAAACTGTGTAACCATTAACAGTCGAATATGAAGAAAGGGCAATCAAACTCTCCTAGAGTTTGATTGTCTATGGTCAATGATCTGAAAACTCGAAGCGGTCACACTTTTTACGTTCCACATTTCAAAAGTGAAAACGGGATCTAACATTTTAACTCGGAAAGGCATTGCGTCATGGATGTTAAACTTATACACTACTAATTACATTTTGCCAACTTTTGACGTACTGATGTGAGCGAGATGAAAAATTATTCTTTTGCAAAATCTAAAAAAACTATTTTTTGTGGCGAACTTGGGGGTTGTCGATCACTTTAAAGAAAGCTCTGTAAGAGTTCATTAATATTTATCGGGCCTACAGCGATAAGTTGTTTACCTAGATACATTACAAATTTTATTAAAACCTCTTTGTATCTATTTATACTTTTAAAAAAAAAATTTTTTGCTAACCACATTATTTGGTGTCAAATCACATCAAAAATATTCAAAAGCACTGGCTAGTTGCTGTTATGATACTTGGCTGTGACCAATCCGATTTAAATAACCATCTGCATTACAATTCGGAGGTGGACCCGTTCCACGATTCTGATTACAATTCACGTAGTTTATTGCGATGTAAATGTACATAAATGGATGTTAGAATGCTGATATATATATATATAATATTTATTTAAAATTATAAATAACTTCTCAATGGTTATTATTTGTTTCTCACGATCGTATTACATGTAAAAACTAGGAGATAAAAGTCGACTTGTTGTACAGAGATCTTATTATTGTAATGACGTAAGCATCGTAACAGTTGAGTCGAAGTGTCGCCACGCGAAAAGCATTTTACATTTTGCTTCGTCGCCAGATATCAGATTACTATTTATTATTTTGAGAAAAAAATAGTAATAAATAATTCGTGACTGCGTAATTATTGATAGTGCTAGCAACTATCTTTAAAATTATATATACATAATAAATGAATGGTTTCTTTCAAAAATATTGCATAATAGAAAATACAGTAATATTATATAAGACGATATCATGAATAAAGTGCCTTTATTAAGTATATATCGCGAAATACGAGCAATCTATTTAAGCGTGTGTTTCATGTAGCGAAAGCGTTGTGAATAAAACCTCTCCCATGCGTCTCCATTGAACAAGACGAAATGAGATACGGTCTACAGACAATACCGGCGGGACTTAAATCTCTGCTAATGAACTTTTACTTTTAAAAACATTAAATGCTTCAGAGACAAGTCAGTAAATTTATGTTAAATGAGCAAAGAATTTCGATTAATATTTGTATTTCAATAACGTTAAAAAATATGGTTTTTTTTTTTGTAAACGTGAGTTTATAACGCCATATCGTACAATTATGAGGTAATTACATAGTTGCTGTGCTATTGGACAGTGTCAAGGTACCAGTAGGTTTAAAGTCACGTTCTCGACAACAGATGACATTATGCGACGTTAGAAATGTGAAAATATTATGGGCTACATGGGTTTACTCGGGGGAAAAACGGTCAATTTTCAACATCTTTTTATATACAAAATAAAATATTTTATTCAAACTTTTTACTATTTTAAAGATATACATTTGAAAAAGAATTTCTGAAATTTTCAAAGGAAAATATTCAAAACTCCGTCATTGTGACGTCATTTCTGGTGACCACTTGGAAAAAAAGTGCGTCCACGTTGACAGTAGAACTCATGACAGGATCATCTGAAGTGAAAAAAATATTCCGTTTTAGTTAAGACTATAAACTCGAATTTTGGACGAAAGAAAAAAAAAGTGAAAACTGGATTTTTGGTAGACCCTTTTACAAAAAAATGCAAATTTTGGTATTGCTTAACATTTTTTGTAAATAGTTGTGATTAGAAAAAAATCATTTGTCCAAGTCCTCGTGAATTATATCTCGAAGACCTGTGTAAAATTTCATCAAGATCGGTTGAGTGGTTTTCGAGAACATTTGACAACCAACTTTGAAAACACACTCGAGAAAAACGCGTTTAAAGTTTTGAGTAAAAATAAAATTGGAAAAAATTTTTTGTAATTTACATTGAATCGTCGATTTCTGGGCCATAAAGTAAAGAACCTGTAGCAGCTGCCAACCAATGCAGCAATATTAACGATCTTCGAACTGGCAGGAAGTATTTTTGCAGTAATCTTCCTGATTAACTGGTTCAAGCTTTGATTATTATTTTGTGTGAAACCACCAACACACCGCACCAGAAGCTCATCCTTACTGAGATCGTCGTAGATAGGTTTCATTGCGGTAAAAACATCATCTGGTAAAGGAGTATAATTCCCAAATGCTCCAATGTGATTGACGTTGCATTGATTTGTTACTATATGTTCTTCTTTCCACTCGTTATACTCTGCTGTGTTCAATTTTTTTCAAGATTCACATAATTTACAGTAAGAGCATTTTACAAGCACATCCAAAACCTTTTCCCGAATAATATCCGATTAGTGAACTCACGCCATATAGTGATGCGAAGACACGCTTCTTTCAGGCACCGTCACCGGAAACACTCACATCTGTCGCATCTTCAACCTTGTTTTCAAAACTCGTTAATTGCTTATTTTGTTTAGCAGCAGAGGAGAATAGTGCTTGAACAATTGTCCCGATACACTTCTATTTTATCAATATAAAAATCGTATGTTGATTGATTTAAAAATGAACTGCTTAGATCCATCAGGCCGCAAAATTTCTTGCATCCGGCAAGCCCCAAGCTCAATATTCTCATAACAAAAATAAACCGGCGATTTAGTTCATACATTTTTCCGATTTGTTTACATGATAAAATATATTTCGGATCACATCGTTCACATGCTACCATAATTTTGAATCCCAGACCGAATTTCGAGGATTGTTTAAAATCTAATTTTCCATTACACAATTTTTCTTCATCTTTATTTTTAATAATGTTAGAACACTACACAAAAGACGAGAGTGTTGAAAAAGCTAAGGCAAAGTCTATAATTGAATATCGGAGCGTGTCTTCTTCTGGCACGTGCTCTTTAACGTCACCTTTTAATTTTTTTGTCGACATGCTCGTGAAGGAATCATCATCAATTTCCGGTTTTTAGGATTGAATGATTGTCTCCTTTTCCCTGGTCTAATCTTTTCTACGAGCCCCGTCCGCTAACTGAGTTCTCGAAATTTTAGGCATCTCTTAATAAATTTTACAACAATTAGACACTTTAGATAACCTTAAATAAACTTCGTGATTCAATAAGTAATCACAAACTGAAGTATTTCAAACTAATTGCTCTTAGAAATTGAAAGCATCGGACAATAAAGTCAGACAACAATAGACGAGCAGCTGCTCCAATATACTTGCGGTGCGCTGAGCCTACTTGACTTTGAGCGCGCATCTTCCCAAGCCTGTATCTCCAAAACTTTTATTCGGACCGATTGACAATTTAGGGTAATATTCTCGAGATGTTGTAGAAATTAATAGGACAATAAAAAAATATCGATTTTTTGAAGCTGTGAAACCCATGTACCTCTTAACAAAGAAAAATCTTGATAGTAACAGACATTAAAGAAGAGAGGCTATGGGCCTTTTTTGTAACATTTTCAAGGGCAAGCTGATATGCGAGGCACCAGAGACTAGGTCATCCCTCTGTCTCGGATTGTGAGAGAGACATGGACTCTCACAACCCCAGAGGAGTCACCAGTGCATCGCCAGTCTTTTAGGGAGGAATAGAATATTTGATGGAAGGAAAGTGGGCCACCGAAATTCTCACTCACTAGACAAAATACAACAGCGGAAACTGCAACTACATGCCTGTATTCTGTGAAAGTAATATTTCAAGGGTCTAATCGGACCATTTTCATGCTGCAGCCAATTTGACCACAGTATGGGTTTACCACGTGCTTCGTGTAGTCTAAAAACAAACAAAGAAGGAAAGTGAAATTTGGCCCAGCGATTAAAAATCTAACAAATGATGAGTTGCAATTTTTTCTTCAGATGGGCGGTCTCGACAGTGATGACTCGCCAAAACAACTTGCAGTTGTCGAACAGCGACACCACGGCGTTTATACCTCTCTGGGATATGTGTAATCACGAGAATGGCAAAGTGAGTATTTTTCTCCACCCGATTTACCTACTTTTTAGGGTTCCGTGACTAAATAACGCAAACGTTACTTTACTACTAGAGCTACGCCTACTGCCCCTCCATCGGTTCGTTTATCCAATCATCAAATTCAAATTATCTTTATTTCATAGGTTACAAGATCAACACTTGAAATACGTCATAATTTTTTGCGAATTTACACTTTATCGCTCGTTCGGAAGGCAGTTTTCTCTCAAAAAGAATGAGCAAGAAACTTAAGGGTAGCTCTTTTCTAATTACATTATGCACAGCCAAAACAAATTCAAAACCACTAATGAACGAAGCAGCCCAGTAAAAAGTCGAGATATTTATATTCTAAATATTTGGAAATAGTGTAATACCCTTTTCTATTGAGTGATTGTTTAATAATACTCTTAAATTTATATAAGGGTAAATCTTGTACATCATCAAACTTGGTGCGAGTATAGTACTAAATGTATAATAAATAATAAAGATAGGCCGAACATGAGTCGGGCTCGTGCTAAGGATCCTGAAATGAATGAAATACGTAAATGTACATGTGGACGGGCCTCTCGGTGCGCTATTCCGATTTGTGAGGTGTTTTTTTTTTACAGATTTCCTCTGACGCGTGTAACACAAGCATAGCCCCATTGGTCGGATACCCGTAATCGGTGTTTCAAAATCTATGAATGTAACGCCGTTTATCTTGTTTATCTAAAATAACTGGACAGATGTGAATAGAATTCACGTCCTGAGGGTGCCGTACAGACATGTTTTTTTTTTTATTTTTCATAAACATTTTAACATTCCGAATTTTTGAGAACTTTAAATTTTCAGAGTATATAATTTTAAAAAATTCTCGCATACATCGACTTACATCTTGATCGATACCCCGATTAGAAATATCAGTTTTTTTTTATCCAAAAACAAAATATGTAATATAATTCCAAATTAACGGTTGTGAGATTTTTCTTATATTTGTGTTGCGAAGTTGTTATCTTTTACCAAATCTTATGGTTCTAGATCAACGAAAAGTCGGTACTCTATAACTTTGATGCGTGAATTTGTCGATATCAAAATATGTAACAAAATGTCGTATCTTTTGATCACGTTAATTTACGAGTTTTAAATTTTTTACACCTCTAAGGTACAGTAGAACTTAGTATTTTGTGTTAACTTCAACGTAATATATCAATCCTTTCCAGAGAAAGAGGTATTAACAGACGAATAAACAGACATACAAACAGGCAAGGCAACAGACAAATAGAACAATCGAGTTTTCCTACAAGGGTTAGTTTGGGGTACGGAAGCCTAAAAAGTAATCTAGTAAAAGGTTAAATCAAAGAAAAAGATATGGCTGCCTTTTGGGATATGACTTCCTATAATTATAATACAAAAAAAATTAAACCAAAACTTTTCTTACTTAACGTACATTTAAGGTTATTTTAAATAATCATGTCTTACAATTAAATTTCAGATAACAACGGACTTCAATCCAGAATCACAGCAAGGACAATGCTACGCCTTGAGAGATTTCAAAAAAGATGATCAAATATTTATATTTTACGGCGCAAGACCTAACTCTGATCTGTTTTTGCACAACGGGTATGACACGAATGATTTTTTATATCTTAACAGACTAGTATAATAGAAACAAGATCTCGATATTAACATGTCTTATACTGTTTATTTTTTTATTAATCCTTACGATATATCGTTACGATATAACCGGCGCAGCCTCGTCTTAGATAGTTTTTACCAAAATTAGTAGATAGCAATAGTTACATATCGTTTCTGTCAAATTTTTATCATGCCACTGCAGTGACGTACGCTACCTCAATCTTTTAATTCTAATCGAGGACCTCGAGCCCTTGACGAGGGCCCATTGCCGGCTGTCAACCGCCATTGTAGTCGATCTGCTGACAACTTCCAAGACGACCGCACGGAGCGAGGGTTTCAATTTGACTCGAGTTAAAAACTCGTAGGTCAACGTGTTCGTGTTAGCGATTGAACCCAATAACTTCTGATTTTGACGCGCCGACCTTTTAGCCTCTGTCGTTAGTATTTATGAGTTCTGCATAAGCTGTATAACATTTTGGAAATGTTGCACTATTTCCATATAAATTAATATTGCAATTCACACAATTGTATTGCCCAATATTGGTATAATCATTTTTAGTCCATGTAATGAAGAATTATTTATTGTTGTCCGTTTTTAAACAACTCTGACGCCGGTTCGAACAGTTTAATAATATTTAAAGATATGTAATATAACATCTACTATTTTATAATAAATAAATTATGTTATTATTAGGTTCATTGCAAGAGTAAATGTCCTAGTATAAAAGCAATTCCATTTCATTTGATCGACGATCAGTCAAAACCGCGAAATGATTGTTTATTTATGATTATAATTTACACGTTCTAGGAAGTTGCGCAACAGCGTTCTGGGTACTAAATCGATCAGTTCACCCACTTATTATGTTTACATCGTGCACTTCGCGGTGCTCTCATAACGGCGGAGACCGGCACAAACGTGACAGTTGAGATTTTGTGCTTAACCGACATTTTTTTGTGGTCGAAGAGAAAACATCGGATGACGACGATAATTTGTGAAAAATGGTTTCCTTTTTTTTACGGATCTAGAAGCGTTAGATATTATCGTCTTCGTTGAGTAATTGGAGAGGTCACGTTTGTAAATGCAATATTTAATTTTTGAAAATATTTTGTTTTAATTATACAGTGATTAAATTAAATCTCCTATTAAAAGATAATGTATATGCTCACACGGAGAGATTTGAACAGAAAAAAATATGACACATAGTGAGTTAAAGATGTCCCCATTTATCAAATATAAATATACCACCAGGTCATATCATTGCTGGATACATTTAGTAGATCGGTAAATGATATCTACGTTTTCTATTTTGAGTTGCTCATACATAATTTTTGGTACTAGGGCTACTATTTATGTATCCAGAACTGGCCATATACAGAAAAATATTTAAAAAGTAATTACAACATTTGATAATGGAATTTCTTGGCTGTAGAATACAGTTGGTTTCATGTAACTATCAATTATTTTACCATTATGGGGTCATTTTGAAAATTGCGTGTCTGTATGACCAGGGATTTAACGCGTGAAAATTTTCGTGAGATGATTTATTTCTGATTTTCGACGTGGGCTAACTCAAAAATAGTACATCAATCAACTCATTTCTACTTTTGGGGATGAAACACCAGCGAAAACCACTGCATCACTGGTTTAGTGAGTTTAATCATGGGCGGTTTATGCTCACGAACGAATTTAAAGAAAGTCGTCCTAAATCGGTTCTTGTACCACAAAATATCGATGCTGTGCGGGAACTGATAATGCAAGATCGTCATGTTACATATCGCGAGATAAAGGCGTCCCCGGGCATAAGTATGACGAGCACACATAAGATAATACACGCAAATTTGGCTTTAAAAAAAATTGTTCGCATTAGATTCCGCACATCATTGATGTTGATGAAATTGATGCATGAGAGCGTTGATGAAACAGGCTCATGTCGATTGGTGCAAGAAAATGGTAAAAAAATGCAGTTATGGTGCATTAAAAGCTATTTATAATATCTACACAGGTGATGAATCTTGTTTCTATGCGGATGAGTCCTAAACTAAACAACAGTCAACGATGCGGGTGTTCCGAGATGAGCCGCACCAACAAAAGTGATTTTGTTCCAAAAACACTTTGAAGCAAATACTTGCCTGTTTTTTGGTATACATGGACATATGGTTATAGTGTCACTTTATAATTTAATGACGGTCAATTCGGAGTGGTACACGACCATTGGTTTGCCAGAAATTTTTGAAGAAATAAGAAAGAACAACCGACAACGCAGAATCATCCTTCATCAGGTCAATACTAGCTGTTACATGTCGGCCGAAGCAATTCAGGTTTTTGGAAGAACAAGATCGAATTGACGAAAGTTGATCGTCGACCCAAAGATTTCTATTTATCCCCAAGCGTGAAAAATAAATTACTTGGTCAACGTTTTTCGACCTGCGAAGAGGCCGTCGATGCGTTCAAAATGCACGTTTTAGATATATGTACCTCAATCAGAAAGGAAAAAGTGTTGTAAAAATTGGTTTCAGCGTATGCAAAATGCATCGGTTATCATGGCGAATATTTTGAAAAGCGATAAAACCATATTAAATGATAGATGTTTGTTTCTTTTTGATATTACGGACATATAAATAGCAGCCTTCGTATACTATAATCAGTAAATATATGCAATTCGACAGTACTGCATGTTTAGAGCATTTGAAGTAAAACTTTACGTTTGTGCAGTGAAATCGTTCATTACCTTCTTTCCTATTTTATTGTTGTTTTATGATGTAATTTTTTTTTGAAGTTATACTTCTTTAGGCGCGTTATGAAAATGATGAGAGTGAAATTTTAAGATTGTGTGACGCAAAATTAACAGTTTGAAGCTGCCCGCTTAGAATCGAATTTCGAATAATGAGAGAATTTATGTACATTTAATATAAGAAAATAAAAAATATTTATTTAATTTTTAAAATTTAAACTGAACTTTATGTCTTGACGAGTACTTTGATACTCTATGGTAATCAGCGTCTGATGATGGAGCTGGAAGGCCATAGGAACTCCGTAATTAAACGACGCAACCCCATCGAGTTTGGGCTCGTTTGATTCCTCTTGACGAGTACTTTGATACTATATGGTAACCAGGGTCTGATGATGGAGCTGGAAGGTGGCCATAGGAACTCCGTAATTAAACGACGCAACCCCATCGAGTTTGGGCTCGTTTGTTTCTCTTGACGAGTACTTTGATACTATATGGTAATCAGCGTCTGATGATGGAGCTAGAAGGTGGCCATAGGTACTCCGTAATTAAACGACGCAACCCCATTGAGTTTGGGCTCGTTTGATTCCTCTTGACGAGTACTTTGATACTATATGGTAATCAGCGTCTGATGATGGAGCTGGAAGGTGGCCATAGGAACTCCGTAATTAAACGACGCAACCCCATCGAGTTTGGGCTCGTTTGATTCCTCTTGACGAGTACTTTGATACTATATGGTAATCAGCGTCTGATGATGGATAGGAACTCCGTAATTAAACGACGCAACCCCATCGAGTTTGGGCTCGTTTGATTCCTCTTGACGAGTACTTTGATACTATATGGTAATCAGGTCTGATGATGGAGCTAGAAGGTGGCCATAGGAACTCCGTAATTAAACGACGCATCCCCATCGACTTTGGGCTCGTTTGATTCGTCTTGACGAGTACTTTGATACTATATGGTAACCAGGGTCTGATGATGGAGCTAGAAGGTGGCCATAGGAACTCCGTAATTAAACGACGCAACCCCATCGAGTTTGGGCTCGTTTGATTCCTCTTGACGAGTACTTTGATACTATATGGTAATCAGCGTCTGATGATGGAGCTAGAAGGTGGCCATAGGAACTCCGTAATTAAACGACGCAACCCCATCGAGTTTGGGCTCGTTTGATTCCTCTTGACGAGTACTTTGATACTATATGGTAATCAGCGTCTGATGATGGAGCTAGAAGGTGGCCATAGGAACTCCGTAATTAAACGACGCAACCCCATCGAGTTTGGGCTCGTTTGATTCCTCTTGACGAGTACTTTGATACTATATGGTAATCAGCGTCTGATGATGGAGCTAGAAGGTGGCCATAGGAACTCCGTAATTAAACGACGCAACCCCATCGAGTTTGGGCTCGTTTGATTCCTCTTGACGAGTACTTTGATACTATATGGTAATCAGCGTCTGATGATGGAGCCAGAAGGTGGCCATAGGAACTCCGTAATTAAACGACGCAACCCCATCGAGTTTGGGCTCGTTTGATTCTCTTGACGAGTACTTTGATACTATATGGTAATCAGCGTCTGATGATGGAGCTGGAAGGTGGCCATAGGAACTCCGTAATTAAACGACGCAACCCCATCGAGTTTGGGCTCGTTTGATTCCTCTTGACGAGTACTTTGATACTATATGGTAAGCGTCTGATGATGGAGCCAGAAGGTGGCCATAGGAACTCCGTAATTAAACGACGCAACCCCATCGAGTTTGGGCTCGTTTGATTCGTCTTGACGAGTACTTTGATACTATATGGTAACCAGGGTCTGATGATGGAGCTGGAAGGTGGCCATAGGAACTCCGTAATTAAACGACGCAACCCCATCGAGTTTGGGCTCGTTTGATTCCTCTTGACGAGTACTTTGATACTATATGGTAATCAGCGTCTGATGATGGAGCTAGAAGGTGGCCATAGGAACTCCGTAATTAAACGACGCAACCCCATCGAGTTTGGGCTCGTTTGATTCGTCTTGACGAGTACTTTGATACTATATGGTAATCAGCGTCTGATGATGGAGCTGGAAGATGGCCATAGGAACTCCGTAATTAAACGACGCAACCCCATCGAGTTTGGGCTCGTTTGATTCGTCTTGACGAGTACTTTGATACTATATGGTAATCAGCGTCTGATGATGGAGCTAGAAGGTGGCCATAGGAACTCCGTAATTAAACGACGCAACCCCATCGAGTTTGGGCTCGTTTGATTCGTCTTGACGAGTACTTTGATACTATATGGTAATCAGCGTCTGATGATGGAGCTGGAAGATGGCCATAGGAACTCCGTAATTAAACGACGCAACCCCATCGAGTTTGGGCTCGTTTGATTCGTCTTGACGAGTACTTTGATACTATATGGTAATCAGCGTCTGATGATGGAGCTAGAAGGTGGCCATAGGAACTCCGTAATTAAACGACGCAACCCCATCGAGTTTGGGCTCGTTTGATTCGTCTTGACGAGTACTTTGATACTCTATGGTAATCAGCGTCTGATGATGGAGCTGGAAGATGGCCATAGGAACTCCGTAATTAAACGACGCAACCCCATCGAGTTTGGGCTCGTTTTTAATGATGCCAAAGAAGTATAACTTCTCAAGCGCGTACTTATGTACACGCACCCAATTTTTTATAAATAGTCTTCACTTTTTGACATAGATAGAGTCTTAACTTTCAAGAGTGTAGTTTACACAACTTTGCGGTATCCTAGAAAACACATTGACGATGATCATTAAATATCTATGCGGTTTCTAACTTCAAGCAAATGCCAAGTGATAATTTGATTTATTATGAAACTGGAACGAAAATTCTGAATTTTGAAGATGACAATATAAATTCAATCCTAATCGATTAATCAATAAATATTGAATGTAGTGCATTCGGGCGAATGAGTTAGGCTGGTATGATAATTTTATTAAGCAGATTAATGTCGGAGCACTGGAATATTGTTTCACATGGTTTAAAAATAAGGTTTCTAAGACCAATCGACAAAGCGTCCAAGTTCAATAACACGACTCTACAAAACAAATTTTGTTCTTTGTCCTAAAGTTCATTTTATGATTTTCCGGTTAATTGTGCACAAAAACGAAAAGAAAACACCCTTTTTTTGGTATAAGGTTTGCTTTTGACAGTTGCACTAATAATACTCATTTTTATTTTATTTACAAGTTTTAATTAATTTTAATACATTCAAAAATGCCGCACAATCAGAGTGGGTTTTCACGTCCACACAGTACCGCTAGATGGCACTCGAGTGATAAACAACGACCAGGTGTTTTGTACAAGTTTAGAAAAACTTAAAATTTCTTCACGAAAGTGTAAACATGATGCAGATGCATTTTGTTATATAGTGGTCAATTTATTAAAGTTAGAGACGTAAAATATGTTTTATCTTTTTGTCTATGCTTATGGAATAGCAGAGCGAATGTTAAGGACCATACTCAATGGTCATGGTCAGGAAGAACAGAACTTGTATAGAAAAGCAAAACGTAAAATTTGTGCCGATCATTGAAACGGAAAAAGTATTAACACCGCCTTTGCACATTAAGTTAGGGTTGATGAAACAATTCGTTAAAAAACTGGATGAAACTTCAGATGCTTTTGGATACTTGAGAAATTTTTTTCCGAGACTAAAATTATCCATGTGGTATCCATCCCAACCATAGAAAAGGAACCTGGTAATTACTTAATTATTTAGTATAACCTCTTTGTCTGTCTGTCAGTGTGTGCGCTCGTAACTTGAGAATCCTTAGTAGATTTACGTGATTCTTTTTGTAGTATGAACTTACATTATGTGGTCAAATTTCAAGTACACGCTAGCACTAGCTCGTATGAATGTAGAATGAATTCTTTACTTTTCGTCTCGATGAGCTATTACTAACAAAAATGTCAAGAGTGAATGAAATTAACTCCAATCCGCGATAGAATCGCGAATAGACCGGTATTGGCATCGCAAACAGGGAGCAACATTGTTTCATAGATAATTTTTTTGCTGAAATACCTGTCTTTTCAGTGTGAAACTATGCATTTCTTTGAGATGATTTGGTCAGAATGGAATGGGGAGCTCGACTTCAGAAAAGAAAAATCTTGGCAACATTTTCTGTCGACATGTAAAAATTAATGGAACATATTTTTTAAAATAACTTGTTTGAAAATGGAGTTTTTTCGCGATAATGTCAAACGATATACAAAAATTCTTTTAATGGCACCGAATCGCCTATTTAGCGTTTTCTTCTTTGCCATAACATTGACTCAAATCGTAAATTTATATTGAATGCGAATAATTCCTCCAATTTTTTATGATTTAAATATATATATGTAGTGTGTTTTTTATAATTTATATGTCATGTTACAGTTTTGTTTACCCGCCAAACGATTACGATAGTCTATCACTAGCGCTCGGCGTGAGTGCTGGAGACACGCTAAAGGAGACGAAGATGGCGCTGCTGTCGAAACTGGGATTGGCCAGCATCACCCACTACGAGATATACAAAAGTGACTCGCCTGTCAGTCCCGAATTGCTTGCCTTTATAAGGATATTCAACATGAATAAGGGTATGCAATACAATTAGTGATTCATAGTTATTACATTTTACAAATTACAGGTATACTTCATTAGATCGACATTAAAAAAGTAAATTTTCTAATATTAATAAAATTCAATAGTATAAGTATATTGCTAAGATTAAAGTTATCATATAATATAAATTTGAGATTATTATAAACGAAATAAGCTGCAAAAGATTCATGAAATCGAGGAATTCATACATCTTATGAATAAAATCTTGAATAAAGGATTAACAAGGTTACTTGTTGTTTATTATAATGGTTACAAAGCCTTATTGTGTCGCTAACTAGGGAACTTTAGTAGCTATTGCGATGGAACAGTAATTATAATTATATATAATTGGCAAACCTATTTGGATTTGATCTGTGGATTGGTTTAATGTTAAAATAAATATAAAAATGAAGTATTTCAAATTACATAATTTCAAAATTAGATATAAAGTATTAATATAATATCATTAATCTTGAAATCTTACAGATGAGCTGACAAATTGGTCGTTGAAAAGTATGCCCTGTAATCTGGTATCATCGGATCCTGAAAGCTCAGAAATGGTTGGAGCTGAAGTCGACCGAAAAGCGTACAACTATTTATTAACGAGATGTGGACTTTTACGGGCCACTTATGAAAAAGAACAAAAGGAAGACGCAAGCAATGGAAAGATCAATCAGCACAGGTGAGAAAGTGCTTTAATCCATAGTACCTCACAGATTCCTGATTACGATGCTAGCAAAGTTTTTAGAAGCCATATGTATTTATTTCATATATTTTCTGGCAAATCGAGAGAATATTCATAGGACTCCTATCCTATAGGACTAAATCAACACAAATTACAAACACTGAAATATAAATTCATTTTATCACTAAAAATTACACCACTTATGATATACTTAGTCGACTTCTAGTTACATTCGATTTTTGAGAAATCTTTTTTCCTTGTAAAGGAATTATCTGTGTTGTTCACTCGACCATAGGCGTTTTCGTACAATATTAATAAATGGTGTTAATGATTGTACAGTTTATCTATTTGTTCTTAGAACACCATTGCATGCTTACCATTTGAAAATTAAATGGTGTGGCCAAATTAATTTTTTTATAATGATATATTTGTTTTGTCAAAGATTTATGATTACTTTCAATATACATCATATTTTAAAATGTTTAGTCCTGTAATTTGGGATAAAAAAATTCTAAATATATTGTATAAAAATGATTGCTATGTCAGTTGCGTGCGCATCATGAAAAATTGTTAGATGGTTTTTGATATATGTTTAAATACGGTTATTCTTTAAGCATTTGCTCCTTATCTATAATAAACATTATCAAGGCTGATTTTTATTAAGAGTCCATGGAAATTACTAAGAACCTCAATAGTGGAACCACTTTCATTAAAGTTTACTATGGAGATAGTTAGAACCCATTTAAAGGATATAGAATGCTATTATAAAGTTCCATAGGAAGACAAAAAATATCTATAGTTTAACCAATTTCAATAAAATTTAGTATAAACATGGTTGGATCCATAGGAAAGATAGAGGATGTAGTTTTAAGATTCCATAATTTAGAGTTCCATAAGAATAACTAAGTATTTTTATAATTTGTTTGATTATACTGATATTTTCACAAATTGCTCTATGGTTACGCGGATGTGTTGGGTGAAATAAATAAGCATCTTTATAATTTGATTTCAATGGGTATGGATATAATTCAAATCCAAGAGAAGGACGTAGGCTATATTACTTTGGTTATATGCAATTGCAAGAAATTCACAGCTATACAATAAACGTGAGAAGCTTAGTCCATGCAGACAGAGTCGTAGGTAACAGCTAATCCTAGGTAAAATTCTTTTGTGTCTATTGTTTCTAATTTAAATTTCTAAAATAAATGTCAAAATTAAATTTACTTAGAGCCTGAAGGAATGAAAGCAAAAACCAATCATACTATAAAATATTTTTCGTATGTACTTTATATTGAACAGTCTCGACAAGTAAATATAAAGGGTCTAAAAGAAAACTTTTGTATTGCTTTCCTTTTGAGATGTACGAGAGTTATAAGAATATTGTCTCATTAAAATTCAGAATAATTATGTAATTATATTTTTATTCATATGTATCAGCTTCCTATAATTAATTCTTAAATGTAATTGGCTCATTATAATTTTATTACATTGACTCTTTAACTATATTCATAGTATACATATAGCTATTAGTTTATTAGTCTATGGAAAAAAAAATAGTAAGACCTTGGATAACTCTTCTGGATAATTCCATCTTAATGAGAGTATACTTCAAAGATATAAACCCATCTTTACTCTCATTAAAATATTTCAATTTGTAGGCAATGTTATATTCTAAAAATTTAAAGTAGAGAAGAAAACAATCAAGGAAAGAAAAAAATTAAATTACTGTTCATTATCATCTTATAAAAACTAAAGAGAGATATAACAAAGAAAATTTTAACTGTAATTAAATAATAAAATGTAGTTGTAAAAATAACCTTAATAATGATAACCTTATACAATTAATTTAACCAATTTTGTGTGCCAAACAAACATCGATGCAGTACATTACTCAGATATAATACATAATAGATAAAAAAAAAGTTTGATGCACAGCCCTTGAAATGAGTTGACTCTCAGTATTTGCATTATCTTTGTTGTTTGTTTGCTTGAAACTAGGTTAGCTTAGTTAAGATTGTGAAATTTAATTAACTTTTTTTTTTTCATTTTTTCCAAAGTCAACGTAATTGTTTTGTTAAAAGGTTATTATTCTTTCAATCCGTTTAAATGCACGTAGTATTCGCTAGGTATGGGTTTGGATTTCACAATTATATTTATAATTAACTATCTGATATTAATTACTATTAATTTTAAGAAGTAATTATACATACATGTATAGATATATAAATTTGTATTGATTTTATTATTACAAATCAAATAACATTTTCAGAAAAAATATTGGACTTTTGAAGCAGTGCGAGGTTGAAATCTTGGATCACACAATTACGTATCTCAAAGAAACAATTTCAAAGCTTCCCACCGTGAAGTCATCTGGATGAGTTGTATTGAACAATGATAGTACAATTTTATATGAACAAAATTCTTTTATAACATTTTTTATTATAAGTGTTTTTTATTGTTATTTTTTTATAAAGCCTTTTAACCATTTTTTGTTTTTATACTAATAAATGTGTGATATTATCGCTTGTCATAATAATATCTCCTATCAGTATTGTAGATTTATTTTATGCATATTTTTTTGTGTAATTAGTTCTAGTTTATTGATATCAAGGAAAAGTGTTTATTAAGTACAAAAATAAATGACTATGTCCATTACATAAAATATTGAATGATTTTTATTAGTAATTTTAAGAAAAACTAATATAGCTTTTACACTCCTTTTATTTGTTACAACCGATTTCGCCGAGATGCATTATTTGTTTTAATTGTGAATGTACAAGACTTCAAAGGTGAAATCATAACAAAAAGCTACTCTTTCCTACCTCCTATTTGAATTTTACATCATATTATTTACCGACTGTTAATTAAATATCATATCACAAAGCTTACAGATAAGCGAACGAAGTCGGCAACAAACTCTAGTGAATCAAACATAAAATTTTTAATCCAATATGTTAATAATTCACAGAAAACTACATCCAAATTGGTTCTGCCATTAGTATATACAAATTCACAGATGCAAATCTCTGCAATTGTATTATAAGTATACATCAATTAATATCATGTATAAGTACATTATGCTGATTGGTATTGTTTACAAATACATTATAGAGAGATTAAAACTATATTCATATATAGACCAGGAGGGTGACCTTATATATTGAAATAATTATACAATTGTTGGTAGGCAATTAAATAATTTTCTTGACTAAAAGGGTACACACATTGAAAACAGTATCCAAACGATAATATGCAATAACAATAACGCTTAGGTTAAGGAATCAATTATAAAAAAGTTGGTGTTTTAAAATGATAAACAGTTTTAATTTTAAAAATAAACCAGGCTTTTACAAAAAATAAACACTTGTTTTACATCACTTTTTGCGTATTTTATGTTGGCATATCCGTTAGTAAATGCAACACAGTCATAACAATTATGCAAATGTAACAAAACAATAGTAGGTAATAACCTACACACATCGTTTAACAAATATCAATGATCTTGTGCGTCGTCATACACTACTAAGGCTTCATCTAAAAACAGCTAGTGGAGAAATATAACCACGTCGTGCCCACCCCAAATACCAGATAACCGTCATCACAAACATAACATCCTACCGTTCATCTACGAATTGCGCAGGTGCAATGCAGCTGATGTCGATTCCAATTTCGCGCTGGAGTCGTCATTGGAAACAGGAGCGACATCCATATTTAAGCCTTGGTCAGAAGATTGTATCAGTGTCCATTTACAATGTCAAGTCGTTAGATTTGAGAAAATAAAATAAACACAGTACACAACAAAACAAATTCACACAAAACTCACAAGCAGTTAACTGTTACTGTTATCTAATGTCAAATGGCAGTTTTTCTGATTTAGCGTGCGACGTGTTGCCATTTCCCGTGTAAAATCGATAAATTGACAATGAAGTTTTTATCGAAGAAATTATTCCAAGGGATCATCATTCAATATTGTATTTAACAAATCAGAGAATATATCATTCGTGATAATTCCTTCATCGTTTTTGCTTTGCCCACATTAAGAAAAAAAGTTGATAATCATCGATTACTCTTCCATTTATCAACTTTTACTTTTCAATTTTTTCCTAGTGATTAATGGTAACACTGGTGCTGGCATCGAAAGATTTTGTTTAAGTACTATTTATTTGTTGCATAATAAGCCAAACTAGTAATGATAAATGAATATTGATTAAATTTTACGAAAAAAAAAAAATAAAAAAGGAAGGTTAAGTAAACATTATATGTTATGCGTTTTTGGGCTACAGTCTGGCATACCCCTTTAATACTTTTATCTTGACAATCAAATCTTTATTCGAATATATGACTTGAAAGTGTATAACATCATTTTGGTTTAGGAATTTCCTACAAAAATACATTTGTAACCAGATAAGTTTGATATTTGAAAATCCTTCTTCAACCAGCATTTTGTTAAAATACCTGGTTTTGCTATCATTCTGGCCAGTAACACTGATGGACGGATATTCCACCTCTACCTTAAGGTTCTATCGGCCGCTGTACTCGAACTGACAAAAATGTATATTTTTTTTTATATTTAAGAAGTGAAAACCTTCTTGGACGAAAGATAAGCGGCCACGCGACCTAGAGACCGGGTCGTGTGGGATTTTTACTGACTAAAAACACTCCCTTGGAGGTGATTAATACAAAGCTATATGTCTCCGACGCGGAGTTTGGAGGCTTAGCCGGGCGGGTGAAACGAACCTCAAACTAAGCACTCCGGTGCTGTTTGGGGATTTCGCGTCGCGTGGGACAAAGATGTATGGACGCGCTCTTACTTATGTAGAAGAACGCTTTCCCCATTGCTGTCCGGCCGACCGGCGACCACCGAAGAGCTCTGCCATTTCTTTCTTTATTCTTCAGAAATATCAAAAACATTATAAAACTATAAAGCAAATTTATTAACAAATTATAGGGGGAATACGCAATGAAACGGACACTCTCGATATCTTTTAAAAGTCTTAACGAAAATATGCATGTATTTTGGTTGTTGTAACGCTGATGACCATAGATAAACCCACAACTATGACAGATTCCGGCGGCCATTATTTAGTTCACGACTTCGCACGTTGTTGAACCGCACGACTTTTGTAAAAAAATTCGTATATTTGCAAATTGATTAAAAAGTCGATAAAAACTTAAGTTACACTTGTAATGGTTTTACTTTACTTGTAACATATTCTCAAGAAAAAGCGGAACGGTTAGTTATAATCTAATCAATACTTAATTATTTGGTATTTGGCAAAAATGTTTTTAGGTTACATTTGCATTGAATCGGACAAATGCGGTCGCGTTGAAACGGACGTCTGATTCAATATGTCAGTACCTGTCCGATTCATTTCTCTTGCGGTTAGTGTATTTTTTCATAACTATTAGATGCCGCCAAAGAACAGAATTCGTTCAGAAAAAGCTGCAGTCGAATCTGCTGTTTTTAAAACTGGTATACATCCTGTTACTGACAATACTGAGCTCCATACTGAGTATCAACTGATAATGCTCCTGGAAATTCCATTTGTTACTGACCGTCTCCTATCCACACAAAATATAGGCTCAAATCTATCAACCATACTTTTATCTCCTGAAATATCCAAAGGCGTTGCCAAGAAAACACTCAGAACCGATCCAGAAAGATGAAGAGCACAATTATAATTGACTCGCCTGAGAAGGATGCATTAACGGAAAAACAATCGCCTAAAGAGAAAGCATTAAATAAAAAGATTTTTTGTTATTTTTAATTCTATGATCTCAGTTTGAGTTCTACCAAAGTCATTGACTTATTAAAATTAATGTTTTGTGCTAAAAAATGTTACTTAAATTTTTATATTATTTTTGGCAAATTAAAATTAAATTAAAAAAAAATATTAAAGCAAAGGGTTAGCTTTGCTTTTTTTTATTATTAATTCTATGATCTTAGTTTGAGTTCTACCAAAGTGTTTGATAAGTATTATTCTGTAAAAAAATTGACACCTACTTTTATTGGTGCCAAATTGAAACTAAACCTAAGAAGTTAAGAGTATAATTACTTTATGTTGTTTTTTTTGATTGTTTATTTTATGTTCTCAGTTTGTCTTGTACCAAAATATTTAACTTATTTAAATAAAGGTTTTTGTGTAAATGCAAAAAAATTGTGAAACATTGGGTATTCATGTGGCTCAAAGTATGGAATTAGTTCCTAGTCCATTTGAAAACATCCATTGTCCTATTCAATGCTACTTGTGTTTTGAAACGGACAAAATAAAGATTTAAAAATATATATATAATTCTTACATAATTTTTTTTATAGAATATGGTATGTTAATAATTATACAATAGTATATCCTAATTTCTTTAGGATAGTCAATGAATTCCAAAGTTTTTAACAACAGTATGGAATCTTACATTAAAGTTAAACGTCCGTTTCATGGCGTATCTCCCCTACGAATTATATTACTTCAATTTTGGCCGTGCCCGCATTATTACAGCTTAATTACCTAACTCGGTGCCCGCATCGTTCATCCCCTCCTAACCTATCAAACTGTCTATTTTCCTCTTTACATCCTTTTCATACCAGGAATACAATATCAAGCTAAATCGCATAATGCATTTATGTTGTATGCATTCACAATACATATTTTTATGATGATAACATTTAAGTTTACATATCGACCGACCGACTAAGAAACGTCGAATTTAATATTAATTGAAAGAATACATAATTAAACAAAACTAATAAATAAATATTTAATGAAATAAAGACATAAGAGTTCTGTTTTTAAATACTTCTTATTATTCTTATAAGAATAGACAGGATGTAACAAGACAAACGAAGAAGCAACGGTTTTTATGGTGCACGTACCTCGAGCACACAAGGTAGTTGAGAGCGGCGGAGAGGGGCATGACGACATAAAAAAGCGTCACGCCGTTTGCCGTCACAGTTGGTTCAGTAAATTCGCATGAGGCACATGTCTTATGCGAGGTTATATGTTAAGTCAATATTTTCAGCTTTACGAGTGAACATCAGGTAGGAAATACATCAGAATGAGGAAGAGCTATTCATTTCATATGATGAGAACGATAAGAGATATCATTAACACGTGACCGGGTAATATAAGTGTGGCATGGATGTCGCTTGCGTTACGGATTTTAAACGGTTGATTTTTCGACAATAAAATAAAAACCGATAATATCAATTCACGTCGCTAGCCTCATTCATATAGAAACGATGATGGCTTTGAGAGTGCGCATTCTGAATGCAGGCTTGGTTGTTAAAAGGTTATCATTATGCATTACTAGTGCATAATGATATAATGCAGAATTAGTATACTGTTGTCTATGATAGGGTGAATTCGTGTCAGATACGCATGGGTATGTGGGTATATATATGTAGATATTCACGTCAAAGATACTATTCTAAAGGTTTCTGATCATAGCGCTATGATCTGACCCACTCAGAGAGATAATAGTATACTACGTCTATGTACGATGAAATATCAAAGAAAAACAATTTAAAGAAATATGAGGTAATGTCAAATAGATTAAGAAAATAGTAGGGACAATTGAAGTGAGTAAAAAAGTGAGCTTATTAATCAGTGATTATGATAAACAGTACAGAAAGGATCGATCAAAAATGATCGATGTATGTATGAGATGGAAATGATTTTACGTCAAGCGGACGGAGCCGTGGGCGGAAGCTAGTGAAATATCAAAGTCATTTTGATTTTTGTGATTTATGGTTAATACGTTCTAGATTTTGCCACGTGTATTAAAATACCCTATTACAAGGGCGTAACTAAGTTTTACTATTAGAGAAGGGGGATCATGTAAATAAAACAACCGAAATAGGCATGAATTGACATTAACATTCGTGTGACACAAAAATTTCATGGGTGTTTAAGTCCTAAAATCCCCACTGACTACGCCCTTACCATATTAGCTGTCACTTTAATCATTAATCATGTTAAACGCCTTAAAATCTTTGCCCTTGTCAATAGTATATTATTTTAAAATTTATAAAAAAAAAAATGATAGAAATTAAAAGAAAAACGCATTTTATGTAGATTTTATTATGAACAGCTTACAGTGTTTTGTAAACTTGACAAATAAGTAAATACATGTTTTTCACAAATGACAGACGTATAAATTAGTATAAATAACTGTCTATATTTACATATTTTTACAAACCTAACTTACCTAAAACTTTTACCATGATTCTTATTGGAAAGGTATTCTAAAACTTAAGTTTATTTTGTAGCAGTAACACAACAGACAAACTGGAGAAGTTATATTTTAAACTAATATAAAATACAAATCCTCGCACGTTGTCACATTTTTCAAGTATTTTGTATAGAAGTGTTGGATATCTTTAAAGATACTTATAGGAATAATAGACTAAAATCATTGCTAACCTTAAATACTAATACATGATTTACGAAGAAAAATAAGGCGGTTCTTGAGAAAAAGAAAGATATCGAATTTACATTAGAGAAAATAAAAAAAATATTTATAACAAGTTCTGTGTTTCATTTTTTGACTGTTATTAGCAAAAGTGAAAAAAAAATAGAATACAGGTTTATATAATATCGATAGTAATTTTAAATATTCTTTCATTTTAATATTTTCACATCTATATAAAACTATTTACGAAATTGTATAATCTATAAAATCAATGCTTAAAATTGTCATTTGGTAATACTACTTAAAAAATAATCCAATCAAGACAGCAATGATGAAAATATGTATGTAGTTATGGTGGAAATAAACTTTAAGATAATTTTAATTTCACCATAACTTAATTTTTTACTTTATTTGTACAAATGTAAAATTTGTCGTCGACATCTACTTTACTTAGTTTTCAATTAGAATCACGACTGATTTCACTCATTCGATAAATATGCATTTTTCGAATTTATTTAACTACTTTATCCGCCCCTTATGGGGTACGTAATTGTGAAACGGTTGGTCCCTGTTGCGCACGCGCAGACTTCGCCACGCCAACAGCAAGGCTCCGCACAACGCGCTAATGAGAATGCCACCGGTCGCCAACATAGCGGACAGCGCTGACGTTTTCATGCAAGTCTGACCGTCGATCGGTGCTGGAAAATTAAAAAAAATACGTTTTACGTCCGGAGATGAACCATAAACGACAGCCGTGAAGTCGTTCTTTAACCGTATCTAGATGCATATAATGCGTTTTCTCCGTGATTTATTTTGTATTGCGACTCTTCGCTGTGAAATTGGACCGTGTTGATGTCTATTTATTTTGTTTGACCTTGCCTCAGATCACGAGACTGGTGTTTGCGCTATGGAGTTTTCGTGTTCGTATTGTGTTTGGTGAACATGTCTAAAAACACGAATAGAACTATTGTTAAAGTCGAGAACGAAAGCTTGTGATATATTTGCAGAACCAATTTAAAAATAATTTCAAAATGGCAGCCCTCTATACCGTCGATGCAGGTTACACGATGGAAGCAAGCGTACGAATCTCGCTTTTAATCGCCTGCAATTAAAAGCGAGAGTCGCATCACCGCGTTCCTACGCTAATGTGACACTTTCTGTGACTAATTTCACAACGGCAAAAATTCGGGCGTTGTACGGCAGAGGCGCTGCGTATTAGAAATTTGCTGTGTCTGAAATTTAATAAGAAAAGTTTGACTAGGCTGGGTGAAAAGAAAATATTCTTTCGGCGTTCAAAAAGAAAAACATTTTCTGTGTTCAAGAAGAAACCTAACCTAACCTAACCTAACCTAACTAACCTAACCTATTCACTGTCCGTAGTATAGAAAAATTTATGCTCGCAAAATGCAACACAATGTCCTTACCTTGTATTGAAATTTTTACGTCAATTATCAATCCTTATTGAAAGCTTAAATGAAAATTAATTCAATACTTAATTTTACGACGAGAGCATAGAAAAAGAACGACTGATTTGGAAAATATTCTTTTTGTATTGCATAAGATAATAAAAATTAATATTTTGTGTACTTATTATTTTCCTTTTGTAAACTTTTATTAAAATTCTTTCCACATTTTGTTACTATTGAAAATCATAATGAATATATAAAGCTCTAAACTAGGTACCTAATTGTTTGTACGTAGAAAATCAAATGAATTTAAAATCACAATAGGTTTATATTTATATACGTTCAAAAAATAAAATACAATATAATCTACATATATTTATATTCAGTAAATATACGTATTGTATCACAAAACTAAAGACACATCTTCAAATTTCATTATTGCTGATGCGTCTAGTATTAATTTATAAATTGAATAGGTTATAATAAAACCCAACCAATGGTTGCCTGTTGGTTGCTCAAGTCAATAGTCGAAATAATGATGTTGACGTTGATAAAAAAAAAAAAACTTATTTTCTAAATACTAATAAAGCGCATTTTGAATATTTATTTATTATAAAAAAATCTCACTATTGTTTTTTTACTCACCGCCAGTAAGATTATTGATTCATTTCATTCGACTTATTACGCCTTTATTTGATTAACAAGTTTGATGAGGAACAGAATAATAGATCTCCTTTTTGAAAACCCGACTATTTCCCAAAAGCAACGAAATTCCTAAACTAAACAATACCAAAATTCCAAGCAATCGATCACGGTAAGCTTTTATGCGTACGTAGAGAACGTATTACTACGAATTTTCAAGTGAGAAATAATGTACCTGGCGCAGTTCGCGCGTCGGCGTCCTCTTCGCCCTCCTGCAAGACCCTCAGCGACTGGAATAGGCTGATGTTCTCGGAGAGGCGCGCCGGCGCCGGCTGCACGGTCGCGCTCTCGCTCTCTCTCACCGATCGTCTTTTGACGCTCTTCATGTTACGCCAGTGGCACGGTTGGGACTGCCAAGGCAATGAATAAAAGCTACAGTCAAACTGTATTATTTCAGACATTGCTAATACAGTATAGTTTGTTGAATGTGGAATTTACAGCGGGTTGCGACACAAGAAAAAACGTAGGTAATTCTTAACGTGATCCGTAAGATTTGACAGATCATTTATACATTGTTTAATCTTACGGATTACGTTTGTAAAGTATGTTTTTACTTTTAGAACTCGCCTGTTGAAAGTTTTACCTAAAGTATTTTGTACTTTCTTTTGTAATGTACCTTAAAATCGCAGCATACTCCCACACGAAACATATACTATAATTATGATAATTACAATTTACTGTTAAATTTTGAATAATTATCGTTATTGAAAATGGACAAAGAAAATGTGTGTGCGCAACCAAAATCTTTTTAAAATAAAAATCTAACCGGACAGCGTCCATGGCACATGCGCACGTCGCACTCGATGTAGAGCGCAGGCGAGCCCGTGAAACGGAACGTCTTCATGTAGGCGAACACCTGCGTCTCGAACACGCCCGCCTCCGACCACGAGCCGCGGAAGCGCGATATCAGCTTGTCGTCCACCGGACAGCTGACGACATTTATTCATGATTTATTGCAAATCTGACGAATTGTCGTGATGACGATAAACGATAAAATATGAATATCGTTACGCATGTCTTTCTATGATTTAATGGAGTAGCTAAAATCATCTTCTCACTAGTAAACCCGTAGGCGATTTAAATACATATTGATTTGATGCTTGAAGATTTTCAACATATACCTCTGTAAATTATACCTGTTTTGGAATGTTCAGTTGCTACTATCACAGCTTTCGTTTTAGTTTTATACTGTTCAAAACGTTTTCATAATTAAATTTAGTAAAAAATTGCTTTCGAAGGGTTTTTAATGTAAATTATTGTATTTATATGTGGTTTATCGGGGATGAAAAAAATGGATATTTTACGATTTTCCAACATTTTCGCAATACATTTTGAAGGCGAGTTTTTCCTTTGCACGAAACTGATAAGTATAAAAACGCTAAATTGTGCTGTTCTCAAATTACCCAAGTTCGTCAATGAGCTGTATCCTCTTGGCGGCGCCGTTGTGGGCGAAGCAGTCGTTCACTACAATGTCGAATCCGTCTGAAATGGAAAATTACCATGTCAAAGTATCACTGTTGAACTATTCTAACTTATTACATTAATTCTATGGCAGTACGACAAATACCTATCACAGCTAACCCAAATACCACACACACGCTGCAAATATTTCTCTAATTTAGGACAATTGTTGTATAAGGCGGCCGAACCAAAATAAATATATGTACCTTAATTTGGTAGCGATACAGCACTTGTATTTAAATATATAGCGCTACTCATTTAATTATTTTCTCAAAATAATGTTCATATTCGCAAATTATTTAAATACGTCCGATCTTTTATATCATTTAGGTACCCACAGTACCTAATACAGAACTATGATTATACATGCCTACTAAGAAAATGTATGTAAACAGAAGGGCTTGTTTTATTAGGACACACGATACATGCATATTTATATATTAAACGCAAATGGAAACCAACTAGTCAATTGTGTGAAAAAGATAACCGAAAATGTTAGTTTTAGGCATAGAATACATAAAGCAATTGCAACTTGTATTTCTGTTCTAAGCTGGAAAATAACATTTAATAAATATTATTTATTACCAAATTAGAAATGTCGTTAAAAAAGATCTAAAGTCTTGAAGGAAAAATTAACTTATGTTTGCTTATTGCTTTACACAATTAACAACTTTATCTAAGTAATTTTCAAATGAATTTGTATGAAATTGTTTTTTACTTCTCCCAGATCATTTTAAAATTTAGTACTCCTTAACATGTAAGGTCTACTTAGCTGTGATAGCTTTCCTTTTAACTTCGTTATATGTATTATTTCGTGAATTTTTTCACATATCCAAGAATAACCATTAACCCAATGAGCCATTAGCACTTTAAAACTTAATACTTTACAAACAGATGCCTAAATTGAATAATGGTTTCCACAGACCCGTAATGTTTTTGAATGAGCCACCCAACGATACCCCACACGGATAAAGGAGAAAAAAAATCATTCCCATTTTACATATAGGGGAGGTATTCTAAAAAAATTTTTATTCAAGATTTTATTTTAGCACTTTATCGGAATGTTCAATCTGTATTCCTACGGCAAATTATAGCTCTCTAGTACAGAGTTTTTGAGCTAAGCCACGGACAGACAAACGTACGGATGAACATGGCGAAACTATAAAGGTTCTTTATTGACCTGGGAACCCTAAAAAAAAACAACAAAATTGAACAAACCGCATCACAAACGAAAAACGGGGACAGATTCGAGCCGAATCCAGATTCATTGGATGTAGCGCCTAAAATACGGCGAGTTGTACCAAAGACCATAATACGTAAACGTTAACACAATGTTTGACAGATTACCAATAGTATATCGTCTGTCAAATCTTCTTTTCGTCAGTTAACGTTATTATGTAACGTTATTATGTATGCACAGCTCGCCAAAGGCGTCATACCGTAGGCGCTCCTCATATAGATGAGCAGGGTGAGCGGGTCGCCGACGCGCACGGGCCCCGACACGCGCGCGCCGCTGGCGCCGTAGCCCGCGCGGATCTCCATGTAGCACTCGGGCGGCTGCAGCGTGAACACCACCGGATTGCCGGTCGCCACTCTGATGAAATCCGTAATTTACTTTTCGTATACAATAGTGATGGAATTGTCATCTTCGACGACTTCGATAGAATTAAAAAGATTTCTTTTAAATTTCATATTTAATATGCAGAATTTTCTAAATGCATACGAAATAGACAAGTTGGCATCGTGTTTTGCGATATTTTCTATAAGACTAGAATTCGATATCCGTTAAATTATAATTGTAATAGTGTCTAAAATAACTTTTAACGGATCCCGTAAATACCAAATGTTACTAAATATCAAAATAGGAAAATAAACAGGTATTCATACTGACTCGACGTCCAGAAAGGGGAAGGTGACAGTCTTCCAGAAGTCGTAGCCGTACTCGCAGGTAACCTTGAAGTGCTCGTCCTGCTCCTCCTCGATCAGCGGATTGTACTGCACCGTGATTGTGTTCCACATCAAGTTTTTCTAGAAAAAAGAAGTGCTAATATAGTAATTTTAAATTATTCTGGTTAAGAAGGTCGCCACGGAATCAGAAAATACCAGGTTCGATCGTGACCACGGACGAATTGATTAAGTCCAATTGAGGTACTCCCGCTATGCCTCGAAAACCACGTCAAGCCGTCTGTCCCGACATTCACGTCACGTCGGCGACGACGTCATCGGCAGCCTTCGAGCCGCGTCGGGCCAGCATTGATGGCTAATCCAATCCTCTCAAACCCTATTACCCTCCAAATCATACCCTCTCATAACCTCCAAAAGTTATGGGAGGGTATATTTCAACTCTGGCGTAATTAAAACTTGACACAACAGACGATTAATGGACGTTTTTCTATTACATACATATATAAGACTTTTGATGAATTCAAATTTTTAAACATGAAAACAATCGACTTAAATTTTATGCACTATCATGTGCACTGTGCTGTGATTATTTTAGCTGTCATTAAACATAATTTAGCTATCATTAAACATAATTTTAAGAAATGTACGCCATAAACTTTATGTTAAATCCATTAGCAAAACAAAATGTTGCGATAGGAGAGCCCGTACGCAAAGACTGTTTCAAACTCGTCATTTTTTTGAGTTTGTTACGAAACATATGTTCTGTCAACGGATTCTTAAAGCATTGTCCAAACGGCGCAATCATCATCTATACGAAAATATTAACTGTAGGATTTTTCTTGGAGTCATCGCGCTGGCTGTTCCTGCCCAGCGTGCCGCATCGATTCAGCTGAATGTAGAACTCGTAGTAGTCGCGACCGGAGCCATTGATGTACATGCAGTCAGGGTCGTACGAATAACCTGAAATTTCATAATTAGACATTGAAAGACGTACTCGATTTTTCTAAGGACTTTTCTTGTTTTCCTGTCTAGTTTTACGAGTGATCTCTCTCTCTCTCTCTCTCTCTCTCTCTCTGCCTCTGTGTCTCTCTCTCTTTGTGTGTGCATGTGCGTGTGCGTGTGCGCGCGTGTGTGTTGAAATTATAATCAAAAATGTGTTTTTAGAGTATTTATTAAACTACTCTACGGATAAGTTCCAAAAGCTCTTCTGCTTAGAAAGCAACGTAGATGGTTGCAAAGTGCATCAAACTCGTTTGGTTTGTTCTATAGATATCGTTAACTAAAAATTCGCAAATTAATATTTTTTTCAAAATAACGTCTAAATTTCTTGGTGGATTGATGTTTGGTATCGATCAACTTTGTTTGTTTAAAAACTGCGTTGAATGCCAAAGCAAATTAGAATCTAAAACGTATTTGATGGATATCTTAAAAATTAGATAAACAGCGTTTTATTTAATTAAATTCATATATTCGAACTCGAAGAGTTAAAAACGCATTAAAATTATTTTTTTAACCTTAAAGAACTTGAAAAGACATAAAAAACGATCTTTTGAGCTCCAACTCAATAATTTACTACTAGTTATATTTTTGATGACTTTAAGCTTAAAAGTAGCCAAAAGTGCTAGGAATGGTCTACTCGGTTAACTGTTTTGGCGAATTTTTGAGCTTGAAAAGCTATAAGACTTAGTAAGTAAGTCATTAAGCTTTGAGACAACTGTATTTTTGAACTGAAGAAGCTGAAATACATACCGATAAATTTGTATAATACATATCAATAAATTAAAATCGTCTTGTAGTTTTTTTTTTCAGTTTTAGGCTCATCAGTTTCTGAGATGAAAGGATGAAGGTCCGGTTGTCGTACTTTTTCTTTAATGCAGTGTTAATTGTCCATTTTAGAATTACAAAAAATAAATTTGTATTTTTTAAACAAACCCATTCATTTGATATATCTATTGATGCACTTGACTCGAACTCGTTTCCGTTTTCATTTATTACATCTAAAATATAAATGAGTATCTTTATTGTAGATTACTGAATATGTAATTTATGGCAATAAGTATATTTTTAATTTCATTTTCATAAACATACACATAGCTTTATAGATAAATTATTATTTAATTAAAAACATACTTGCTTTTTTACTACGACGCAAAGACGCAATTCATTGCGATATATCTGCATATTTCGTTAAAACGATAAATTGAATTGACAAATAAGTGTATTTTTTAAATGCTCAGCTAACACACATTCAGTATATGTTTTTTTGACGTGATAACGTCTTATAAATCGATGAACGCGGCTGCACGCACGAAAAACATAACTCATTGAAAACGTTCCGCCTGAGCCGAGCGTGCGAGCGAGAACGCGAAACAATAGAGAGGCACGATCGGCCTAAGCGTTCGGCTTGTGACGCATCTATCTCTTTACTGTATAATTTAAGTAGAAAACTTTGAATTAATTCTTCGATAAATTAACATTTATTTAAATATTAATTTATCGAAAACATTGTTATTTTCAATTAACTCATTCTTTTATTACACAAAATAGTGATAATTCAGTGATAATAAGTCAATTCAATTCGTAAAAGAATGCAATTTTTCATCAATGTTATGATATTATGTATCACGTGAAATTATCGTCCGTAAACCGACTTTACAGACAACTAATTTTTTTTTCTAGATACATAAAAGTTTCTAAGTTTGCATTTAACAATTCACAATCTCTTGAAAATCAAACAGGCTTAAGTTTTTATGAGATGATTTTTATGACAAATTTCATTCTCAAACAGCGTTACTGTTTCCGATTTTTGTTTTCATAAATACACTTTAAAATCATTAATTTAAAATACGGCTATAAACAAATTCCCTCTTTGATGACAATCCAAAGCAGTCGGTAGAATTCTTCTATCTTTAAGGTTATATTACGTAACAATATAACAGTGTATAAAAATTACTTTGTCCCGTCACAGCGTTTGTCTCACGAATGAGTGAACAATGTTTATCTAGAGGCGGGATCGTTACAGCACGGGCAACGCTCACGCGCTATCGCGTACACGGCGTAAGGCCCGCGAGTTATCTGGAATCGCGCCTGCGCAGCTACGACAATCCTATCCACAACTTTGTACGGTTAATAATGTGAACCAAGTAAATAGATGGGTTCGTCTTCCTCTATTCCGTGTTCTTTGTGTGCTTTTTTAGCCTCCATTAACCGACTATTCGATATCTAGATTCTCACAACTTTCGTCTATAACGTTACAATACCCCAGAAACTGAAACAAAATTTTGCAATACAAGCGTGAGACAAAAATAAACATCGAAATAGAAAAGAATGGAATTATTCCTACATAAACAAAATGACCAAACGAAATTGGCTTCGTAGTGGCGTGGCAAACGATATTGGCTTCACCGCCGTACAGGTGTCGCCATGTGTCCTTATTCTTTCTCTTTCTGTCGTCAGTGAGTGTCTTCATTTTTTTCTCTTTTTTTCTAATAAATAAAAGTGTCATTCGAAATTACATCTAAAAAACTTAATAATAAGGTCCTTTGTAAGAGATTTATTTGTTTTAAAAATAGGTCGTGTATCCTCATTTACATTTGTGTAAGTTGTGTGCCACGTATGAACGTAAATTTGTTCGCCGTTATAATTCTACGATTTTCTATTTTGATAAAAATAAAGAATGTAAACGTGACAATGAAGGATGGATCCCCATTTCGCGTCGCGGACGAGTCACACATACAAAGTTCAGTCAGGACTGGCTCTAATTCAATTGCAATAGTAAGTCAAAGATCCGACCCTGGGAGGGAGCCATGATTCTCCTCAGGCTCACCCTGGATCTGTTCTTGGTGACCACGTATTTCATTTCGGTGCCTAAACGTGTGACATCCGACGTTTACGACACACGTGACGTTTGACGTAAACGGAGACTGTCAAATCATGACAATCTAGGTGTTTTGAAATCACTATGTTTTGCTAGTTGTTAAAAATATTTAAAACATGAAAAGTGTGATTAAAATAAAAATGATAAATACATTTTACGCCAATAATAACAATAGAGTTACAAAAAGTGATGAATTCTCCTTAACAGATGGAAATTACTGTCGCATTATTAACAATTAATGTGATATATTAAAACATTGTTGACGGTTTCATGTAATTTCCAAAATTATTTTTGGATCAGAGAAGATTATTGAACACCACATATTTTTAAACATATCTTCAATTCTTATTAAATATCTACATGAGCGATTTCAATCAATACCAATTTGGAATTAATCATTGTTATCAATCATAAATTGTTGTGTATGAAGCGAATAAGGTCTTTTTATTCTTAAATTGTTCATTAGTAGCGTCTTATAGCGGTCACAAAAATATTATATGTATATACATATTTTTTTTTGATATTTTGTTCAATTTCTGAAGTAATTTTCAAGTTATATGACAAGTTATACGACAACCCGTACGCACGATATTACGCCATAAAAATAATTAAGGCATACACTTAATAATGCTACTTGTTTTCTCTGTATTTTCCAATAGACCACAACATAATCGTCTTTCACAGAATGAAATAGGCATGTAATGAAAATTTAATGAATCTAATCACTGTTCTGTGCATCACATTCTGTGATAAGAAACATAAACCTCGGTAGGACTTACACTTCGTGATGCGTTTACCACGACCTGTGCCATTACGAGGTGTTTTATTGCAGTTATGAAACGCCTGTTGGAATGCGAGCTATTAGTGTAGGTTTTTATTGGCGTCCGAGTGCATACCTGCCGAATACACCAAGCCCGCGAAAGATCCGTTGAAGCCCACACGTATCTTCATGAAATCGTCTTGACACTCGGCCTCGATATCTGTAATTAATGTTATATGACAAATATGAATACAATAATTCGGGAAATGTCAAAGAACCATTTCAATGTTTTAATGGGAAATGCGATGATAATGGGTATGTGTCTTAGAATAAAGTACATTATTTATACTCGTTTGATTGATATTGTGTATATCAATTTATGTAACTACATTTTTGTGCGAGTATTTAATGTCTATTTATGTATTTAAGTTTGTTTTATTTTTGCGCCGCTCTAGAACCTGTAGAACGAATAGAAGTCGACTAAAGCTATCGCTTGTAGTTATTAATGATAGGTCTTTAAAGACATACTTGGGTTCGTTTAGAAAATTATTTCGGACCTATAAGATATCAAAGTTATTCGCAATGTATCTCCCACATCTAATTTTTGAAACGTATACAAAAGTCGTATCTCAAAAAAATAAGGAAACAGGCATCCAAGACATATTTGTAATAGAAATTAATATTGTTTATAAGTTTTAGAGGTATAAAAAATCAAGAACTTAAGGAATGGGCAAATATCGGTACAAATTTATAAGTATAAAACACTAAAAATTTAACCTTGTCAATACGAAAATGCTCGTAGAAAACTTTTGATGCTATGTCCTGATATCGGACTACACACCAGATGAGAGTAAAAAGGGCAAAATAATCATTAATACATAAATATCTTTAAATCTAATCATGATCTCAACTATTTTTGTATTATCGTGCAAAAATTTCGTGAGTGAATATCTTGGGCTTCAATCAAAATCAAAATCCAAGATGACAGGTGCTATATCCCATAGTAGGCACTATATGGCTACATAAAGAAAACTCGCCGAAAGCCGAAGGGACTTTATACGTTAATTCGTGCGTAGAAAAGTATCGTGAAGCCGACCTGCAAGTCAAAGAAGTTTTGCAAGAATTTCCAAACACATAAGGTTCCCAACACTCATTAGCCCTGCGTGGTAGAAAGCAGGATGCTATACCACCTAACAAAGTCGTGCTAGCGGTAAGTGCAGTGGGAAAATTACAGCTAGTCTTTTAACCGATTCTTCTGATAGCATAAGTGCCGTGAGTACACGGTCTGACTTTAGGTTGGAAACAGTAAATACCATTATTGCTGCATATTATGTAACTCGAGTGTAAATTGAATTCTTTTAAATTTCTTATTCAACATATATTTATACCAAGATGGGTAGATGACATCTAGACGCCATAGTATTGACATTATCCAAACAAAAAAATAACAATCCTAAAAAATATATGTGATTAAAATTTAAATAAAAAGTAACTAAGTATAAAAACTTAATTATATTGAAACATACCGTAGTGTATCAGGTAAAATAATTTTTATTAACATTTAATGGTCAATCTTATCTAATCAAATTTTGACTATGATCTAAAAATATACACTACATTTATTAACATGTCAACGAGAATATAAATTAAGAAATATACAAAATCAAACTAATCGAGAAACTCGCGCCTTTAAAAAAGTGAGAAACAATAATTTAGACCGTAAAAATATTGTTTTTGGAATTCCGTAGTTGAAAGCAAAAAAGAAAGACGGATTCATAATTTCGTCTTGGTCGTCCGTCTGTCACAGCCTTTATTTATATATTATATACTTTTATTATTATTTTATTAGCCACAACTTTATTATTATATTATATACTTTTTTTTAGTCGATTCTGATAAAATTATAACAACAGGCAAGGATCTTGTGGTAAGATTAAGAAAAGTATTTCATGTACAAAATCCAAAGATGACAATTAAATTTCCTATACTTCATCGCGTAGGGTGTCTTTCGGTAGGTACCTAAAAATACATTAAAGGTCCTGAAGCAGTTTTCCTCTAACGTACATATTTTGAGATTTATTAGGTGTTTCCCCTCTAATTTTTGAAGTATCGATTTTAGGGATTACAAATAATATTACAATAATAGGGTTAATTGTGAATAAAATTTGTTTACAAGCTTTTAAAATATCAGCAATGACAATAGCAAATTTTTAGTTACCAAAACAACAATCTAATCACGATCTTATATGGACATCCATGACCAATATTTGTGTTCATACTAGCTTAGATTAAGTTTTTCCAAATTTATAAAGAGCGATGCGATATGTTTGCTTTAAACTTAGCTCACTTGCTTTCAAGTGATTTCGTTCGTCGGTACGGAACCCTAGGTACTGGAGTCTGATCTTCATATTTTTTAATCTCCTATTAATGAAAGTAGTTAATACGAAAAATATAAGTAGTGGTAGTTGGTTAGTTGAAATGAGTTTAAAGATCCAATCTTTCTATCCTAGCCTAGCTCGTTTTTCACTTTTTAAAACTTATCCCTCTTTTATGCCACAAATGTATTAATAAAAAGAATGTATTGTTTATTACTATTGCCTCAACGCTAAACATATTCATATCAGCAATCGACGAAATAATGACCGCTAATGAAAAAGATATAAACGGAAATGCGGCGGACAGCGCAGAAAAATGCGCGCGAAGTAAACAAAGGGCTAGTGAGGCAAGCGCGTTCCGTCCGCTGATAACATCGTTCAACGTGTTTCTTAACTTTAAGTGAACACTTGTGGCCGTGTCTGGTATCCAAGTTTTATTTTCTGGTCATATATTTATATAGCTAAATGTTATATCATAAGTCTAATTGCTTTTGAATAGTCAACATTGTTCAAAAGCAATTAAACTTCTAAGATTTATTACTTTTCAAATTTCTATGCTGAATTGGCAAAGCAAATGAAATAATATTAGAATCGAGGATTGTAAGTTAAGGAAACTAATACATATACATTTTTTTTATATCTACGAATTAGCACCAAATTATATAGAAATACCGAGCCATATATGAGCTCACAAGGTTCACTTTTATATATTCCATAACAGTAAGATAAGTTAATAATATTTAAAAAATTTGGACAATTATATGTTAATCTAGACCAAAATTTTGTAGTATCGAATTTCTCAACCCAAAGTTAGGGTTGTACAATAAACATACGAGAACAGTAGATTTAGCGTTTTGACTATTGCTTTCTATTTGTATTGTCGTTCATTTATAATCGTTTGTGCCTATTGTACATAAACAGGAGCTAGACCCAAACATCACGATTTGTAAATAACATGAAAGGACTGCTGAAGGCGTTGCGCAAATGCTCATACAAACATCGTGAATGAAAACGTTACTTACATTTAAAAGCTCGCACTCTAATTTCCGGTCGTTTGAGTTCATATAATCGATTCACTTTGTCATGCCATGTCGCATTTAAATGATTACTACATTTTATAAAATGAGATGCTATGCGAATGGAACACGATTTGCCGATTTATGGAAGAATTCCTCATATTAGTACAATATGAATATACCTGTCTGTCAAACGCCTTCTGTACCACGACAAACCAATAATCCTTGCGCTGTCAGAGTGCGAATTGCAGTCGATGGTAACTAAAGTTATGAATTATTCTCTTAAGAAAAGAGTTATGGAAGTAAATATCAGCGAGACTAAGGTCATAGTGCTTAAGAGAGGCGAAAGCATTATTAAATGAGATACACGTACAAGAAGGTAAGAGAATCGAACAAGTGAAAGATTTTATATATTTGGGTAGCGTGTTTAAGACTATGACACTAAACATGATAGAAATATTTGAAGAAGAGAGAATGCAGGAAATAAAGTGAATGGGGCCTTGCTTCCTATGAGCGCGTTTGGCTAGCCGTGCTGATAGATCTCAGTGAAGCAAGAGAGATATGCAAAGTTCATACTATAGGGAAATCTGTAGTTTCCGTCTACCTTTCTGAGAAATAAGCGTGAGTATATATTATTATTGTCATCATATGAAAACTATATTTCATAAGGTGCAAAATAATTGCCGTAAGGAAAAATATCTGAGAATAACATATCACACTAACTTCTGCATGTTCCGTCTTCGCCTCTGTAAGCGCTGTTGGTGTTTGTTTACATTCTTTTTAAATGAATTTATTTTTGGGGTGATATTCTTGAGAGGCAACAAATGTTGTTTGTTTCTGTCATACGTGACATGTTCACGACGTATTTGTTTTAGATAATCTATCAATTTATGAATATTTCCGATGAATGTAAACAAACAGCAACACCAATTTCTTTCTGCACTCAGTGCGTTCACAAGTCAAATGCGACCAATGAGAAGCGTTCAAATGTTTCCGTAGCGTTATTTTGACCCTGTATTTCTGAATATACCCCTTCTGCTGTTCTACATGTTTCCTGTCATCTGATCTCAATACTTGAATACCCGATTACGTAACACTATTATATAAATCATTGTAAGGAGATCGCCATACATTGCACCCTGCTGGCGTTGGTGCGGTGACGGCGGTACTCGCGCTCCCAGGCGGGCGGCTCGCGCCAGCCGGGCTCGCCGGCGCCGGGCCCCGGCGACCGCGGCCGGATGCTCACCGGGATGTAGTTGTTCTTCTCCGACACGAACACCACCTAGGACATAAATTTATGCTATTAATAAATACCGTTATTATATAATTATTTTCCAAACCAACTGCATGTTGTAATACGATCGGCTTCATAGATAGCTACAAATTCGTGAGAACCTCATCGTTTGTCTTCATAGTTTTAATTTTTTTTTTATTATTTTCTTAAAAACTTGAGCCGTATGGCCGTAACATCATCAAGGGTAACATGAATGTGATATTCTCATGGGCGCACGCCTCTAGTATGTAGCTTTACTATTTAACTTCATAAATTACTGAATAATATTTAATTTTTTAACTTTTTAGTTCCAAAATTTAAAAAAAAAGCTTGTTTTTAACAAGATTTTTTACTTTCGTTTTATTTTGTACTTTTTAGAATTACGTAATTTACTTTTGTAATTTTTATCGATATTTCTTTCGAGACTTTTCAGTATCACCTTTACGAAGCTTTTTAACACTTATACAAAATTGGTATACGCCAAATTACATACCGCAAGTGCATATGCAAGTGATATATTATTGCAGACGACCACAGACATCATCGTTTGTCGACGTCTGCAATTACTATAAAGTATGTAACGATTATTTAGACGACGCCCTAAACACTTGGTCCGCGCATTGCCTCTCTCAGCTTTCTACTTGCAGGCCGTCCCGGCATATTTTGTTGAACAACCAGTTGAGTTATAATAAAAATCTGTAAAGGAAATGTTCTGACAGGTTTTGCTATCCTTACTCTAGCACTTTGCACCTGCGCAATCTTTTATTTCAGATAGAAGGGCTAGAACCTCAAATATTCAAACCCTTCACGATGGCACAGTGCAAGTTGGGAAAACTGATAGCGAAAGTCATCACCGACATCCCCGGACTAACGGCTTAACGTACTGCCTGAAGTGTAGTTTTTTTTTTGGAACGAAGTTCCTTACGGCGGGCTTGGAGGAGATAGGGATTTTGCTGCGCGACCAAACTGAAAAAAATGTGATAGTAAAACCGTAAAAAAAAGTCCGTGGAATAAAACCGTTAAATGAGACGTGCGCAAGCGCGACAGTCGTATACACAAGCGAGTAGTGTATAATACCTTTCTCTTTCCCCCTCTTTCTTTTCGTTCTCTCATCCCTTCTCTCTCTATTACCACTCCACCCCGCCAATGCATAGTATATACTCATGAATTCATGGACAAGCACGTGGCTAATATTCACACTATAGATACATTTTACTCGTGAGTAGTCACGTTTATTTTCATATACATAATTTCAAATCGTTAAAACAATAATAAATATAGTAACAATGGCAAGTGAACTAACAAGTGACTTGAATGCAATTATGTAACAGTGATAATAGTGGGAAATTATTCTATTTCTATGTAATTTTGTGTTGTCATACAAAAATAAAGAGACATATTTTGTTATTTTAGTTGATAATTTGAATTACGATTTTTTTTTATTTTACGTAATTTATGTTATTTCCTAAAATACTGAATTTCCTAAATACTTTCCTGTACTTAAATAAAAACTAATCAGCAAAATTTAAGAGAAAAATCAAGAAAACCTACATAAAATTGAGCACGATTTTTTTTTGCAAATTGTGTCGATTCTACATTAGCCGAAGGAACTTCGTTCCTACCTGGTGTCCCACGACACCACATTTAATTTTTTATTTGATTTGAGTCATTGGCCCAGTTCAAGATCGAACGAGGTATCCTCTGATTAGAAAGCAAAACTTCTAACCATAGGACCACCACAAGTTCATCGTATCGTATCTACCAAGCTTTAAGACAGGGCCTATCTACACTTGCGTCATCTCTGTCCTTGATATTCTTTGTGGCACACGTTGCTTATCTCAAACGATATGTATGTTTTACAAACCATAGCTATACTAATTCTACGTATGGTGAAATGGACCAAACCGTGGTAACTTTCATTTTATATTATAAATTGATAAACACTAAAATGCTGTTGAGTTTATTTCGATGTGGCGTCAAGCGGTTCTGCCTGAATCATCAGATCATGAATAAAAGAACAAAAATAAAGTTTTATTCTCAAACTGGCTAACACATAGACAAATGTCTACTAAGTTTTTAGCTGAAGTTATTTACTATCAATAGTTCACCTTCATGAACAATAAAGTATTAAACTTTTTATCACATATAGTATAAAACAGAACGAATTAGACTCATTTGCTAAGTAATTTAAGATGATAGATCAATTAGCTTAAGCTAATTTAAGATCATCGACTGGAAATCATCTTAAATTAGCTTGCAATATTAATATAGCTAGTAACTGTACAGCTCAAATATCATTCCAACACGTCATTGTGCTCAATGTATCAACCCAATACGTCACACGGGCCCTCTCTCACAAGAAGATGGGCATTTATAGTATTAGTCCATACGATTCCCAACTACTTTATAGCCCAATAATTTTTAGTAACTTCACGTATCTCCGTGATGCAGCATTTATTAGTTATGTTGTACTAATACTTATTTTCAAGGAATACAAAGGCAATTAATTGAAAATTTCGGAATGATTCTCATAAGCTCTTCACTTGCTTTGCTATTCGTGGCATTTTGACTAGACAGCAGTAACTTAAGGTAGTCATTACAGTATATTAATAACAGAGCCTAACGTTGGCCGACGTTGGGCGAACCTTACCCGATAGTTGTGTAAGGTCGTCCATTTTAACGGCCGTGCATTTGTCACATGCACAATGGAATGATCGAAAATCAAAAGCTGGTCATTAGTGAAGTTAATAATCCAGTTAAGAATTATTCTATATTTCAACAAAAAAATTATTGCAGTAAGCATAATATACGAATAAATTGAATAGTGTTATTGTAGGGTTACACAACTGAGTGATTGAAATTTCGTTTGTATAGGAATCTATTTTCAATTTATAAATATTCGTTTTCAAATTACGAATTTCAAATTCCGTTTCTAAATTAGAAGCGTAATAATGAAAGTTGTAAAATTAAAAGATTTTATTTGTTCATAAATCTTTTATATATAAATTATCTACATTCGATTTCTTGTTCTTCAAAGATACGAACTTTGTTTAAAGCTTCTTGATGACTGATGATGATTCGTTGAAGATGATTCTGTCTTCAATGAAAAATGGAATCCAGAATGATTAATCGAATCGGAACCAAATGGCGTTATGTTTTCTTGTCATCGTACCCAAACGTCAATTTCGGCTATGAGGTGGAGCCGGCGCACGAGCTCACACGTATACATAGCGCGTTTCGCTTGGTGTCTTAGATTTTAAAATGCAACATTTACATCGGCACGAAACTGTGAGGTGAAACATGAAAACGTCCCTTAAAAATAATAGTCCGTTTAAGTATTTACTTTGGTCATAAATATTGGTGAATACGAGAGACGTTCAATAAAAGGTGAGAATTAGTGCGATGCTGGGAACGTATATTAAATATTATTTTATTTCTCGACATAGGTGCTTTTTAGAACATTTGATATATTTTTTTCTAAGCTTAAAATTCCTTTTTTAATAACTCTTCAGAGGCAAGGTCGGATGAATATGGAGAATGCTCAAGTATTTCGAAGCTAGCATCTCGAATTACAGCCATAGCAATTGCTGAAAATTCTTTCGAATTTCATAACGCAATTTTTTGCTCGTTCGGCATACAAAAAAACCGTAACAGTAGCTCCACTGTCGAGATATTCTATCATGACCACCCTTTTACTATCTTAGAAAAGACAGCCTAATATCTTTCCGGCAGAACGACTCGCCTTAAATTTATTTTCTTCTAATAGTCTTCTCCAAGTCATAGACTGTAATTTCGTAATTAATCTTAAAGTATTCTACAAAGTCTTGGTCGTTCTGTAGTGAATTATTTCAAGCACTGATACCTAATAATCGCGCACAATTCAGTTTTTTTCCATTTCCAACAACACACTACTACAGACTGCAAACAAAAGACTTTCATTTTTAAAAAACGAAAGATATTCAAATCATTAGCTTTTTTAAAACGCAACCAAATTCCAGCTGCATCAGCCAGTATTAACTTTTTTTTTGGTCCCGAAGAGTTTGTACCACATTCTCACTTTCTAGCGAACGTCTCTCCTAATAGATACACCAAAAATAGCGAAATACTCAGAGAGGAGAGGCCTATCTATCGTTTCTTGAATTTGGTTTCCGTGATGATAACCAAAGTAAATTCAGCGTACTGATGGATTTGCCAGCGGGTTCGTGCGGAGGCTGCGCGGCGGTGTTCTCGGAAGCGCGCGGCCGGTCACGGCCACGGCCCGCGGTTCGCGTTACACTTCACGTCGCGAGGCTCTATTTAATTTTAACTTTTGCTTTGTCCTAACAATACCGTATAATGTGATTCGTGTCACAGAGATAGTTGAATGATTATTGTTATCTAGGTACTATTAGGTTTACTATATTGTGGAAGCAAAATGTGCTTTGTTTATTGTAGTTTCGGTAAGGTTTTGCGACATAAACTAAAAGATTTTTGTGTGTTGCATTAACACTGAGATTTTTGCTGAGCCAACTCTTAAATAATTGCCAAGTCAATAATGTGCTTAAGATTTTTAAGGCTGATAGCTGTACCGAAATCACTTTGCATTTCAGTTTAATTAATCGACAGGGCATGATACACACTTTGTTTAAATTATATTTTATTTGGCACACCAAAGGCGAATAAGCTTATCCTATTAAACAATCCAGAATAAAGGTTCGTTATTTTTTAAGTTCGTTTAATTTGTTTCTCAATGAATGACACAAATACCAAATTATAGTTCAATCATTTCTTTAACTGAAATGTAGCTTGCTACCTCAAAAATTTGTAATAATGATCAATAACTAACTTTGAACATATGCCATCTCAATGTCTAAATAGTATTAAATTACCTCATCCCCTATAACCTGCCTTATTTATTATAATTTGAATAACGTACTGCAAAAAAAAGTAATTATTTAAATTTACTAAAAGAGTAAAATATTTATGAAATCAAACCATTTTTTAAACATTTTTTTGGTATTTCGATATCGGTTATTGTACTAATTAAAAAAATTGATATTGAATATACGTCAAAAATTGTCAAAAATTCATAGCAATAGAACAACTAAAAGGTAAATAGAGACGGGTAGTGCGACTAATTTTAAATATAAAATAATGAGGGATAGTCACAAAAATTGCGTATTATTAATATATATATATATTATAAATGTGCAATAAAAAATACATAATCTTCATCGAATTGCTATAAATGACATTGTATATATGGCCTGCGTTTAAACATGGCTGATGCAAAACGCATGTATTTACTTATTGCATTATACAAGTAAAAGGTCATTATGAATATGCTTATCATACGTATTATAAAGCGCAATGTTTGTCTGTCTGTTTATATGCTTATATTTTGGGAATCACTATGCTATTTACGTATTTTTTATATGTGTAAATATGTTATCCAGACGAGCCAGAAAAGCAGACACACAGTCGCGTCCGACGTGTATTTTTAGTTGGCGCCGATTCCAAAAATGAGCAAAGCCACCCGTCAAAGCGGCTGTCCAACTTACGTGCGCGGGCGCAGTAGAGAGAGATGTTGGGTGTCGGCGCGAGGCCCGGCCGGAGTTGTGAAACGGACGATAGCCCTGAGATAGCGCGCGGCCGTCTAACGACATCCTTCCGCCGCCCGCTCAAAACGGCCGCGCTCATATCGCGCTCGCGAGCCGTACAGACACGGGGCTACGGATTATGCTAATTGTCCCTGTCTTTCGTTGCTCCCAATTAATTTTGTGCTTTACACAGATAGCGTTGGAAATAATCTGTTTTAATACGTAGTTTTATTTGAAGGAAAACCGTTGTTTTACAATTATTTTATATATTACACTCTGCTTCCGTTTAAGATAAGCCGTGAATTTAAACCAACACACAAAATCTAAAATCGCTTTTTCCATATATTATATATATTTATATATTTATATATATATATATATATATATATATATATATATATATATATATATATATATATATATATATATATATATATATAGTACTACTGATATTATAATGTGAAAATTGTATGTTTAGGTGTTTCTTATTCAATTCCGCTTTAAACAACTGAACAGAATTAACTGAAACTTTACAGTAACATCATACATCAGGATGACGTACGGGCTATAGCTTATAAAGATACTAATTTTTGATCACGTGGCGTGACTTCACTGGCGTGATCAAAGAACGAATTCTTTGCTTTCGTTTGCTTTGAGATCGTTTCATAATAAAAATATCGATATTAGGTGTGTTTTCGGTGTAGGAATATGAGTTCCTGTGGTACGGAATTGAGGACGAGATCGAGGTCGTCATCGTGATTGATAACCATATCGTTCGATGTAATACAAAAGGATTCATCATATGTCTACGCGGGCGGTGTCGCGGGTGAATTATGTAATATTATTATTATTATATAACTGAATTATTTATATTTTCAATAAAAATTCATTCTTCATCGGTACCGCAATCGGGATAAAAATCGGAGCCAGGACTGAATTAAAAATGGAAACAATATCGGGATCGTGATTGAGTGTTATGGATATCAATATAAAAGATGCAAGAATTCATTCAATGTCCATGCGGGCGGAGCTGCGAGCAGAAGCTAGTAAAATAAGTAATCGTAAACGCTTTCAAAACTACTACAACCCGGGCGCACAATTACCACATTCTAATATATCAAGTGAAAAAATAGGGAAAGGAAGTAGGCCGTATAAGTCATCAGCGAGTTTGTTTTCTTTTTCACTGTGTGTCGTTGTCTCAGATAAAACCGTTTTTTGAGTTAAAACTATTATCCGAGATGGCCCGTTAATATTTTAGCATTCCGACGCATCCATTATCGTCTAAACCAACTGTCCGGCCGGACGGTAATGCACCATTTCACAGTCACGACCGCGACTTTTGCACTTTTTGTATGACAAAAAAAAAAGAGAATCATAAATGGAGTGCAAAGTGTGCCAGGGCGGTTCGCACGCCCACCACGCATTATACAAGTGGGCCAGCGCGCGCCGCCCGACTGACAAATAAACAAACAGTAGCCATTATCTATGGAATTCTTCAGGTTCTGTACGCTAATCGCTTATGGATATTTTCTTTATGGTTCCATCCTTTTCTCCGTTGAATGCGCTTCGATAAATGCATAAATGGCCAGGTGTACACTCTGGTCGATATTTACAAATAATCTGATAACTGTTTCCCGTCACTGTTCCTTCACTTTTTCATTTGAAGTTTTCATTAAGAGTACAAGTATTTAAATAAACAAAGCATTAAACTATAAAAATGCTTACAAAGACGGTAATCATGTGTAAATTATTGGACATCTCTGCCATTGCGAAGTTATTAGAGAGAGAAAGAGAGCTATAAATACACAATATGCATCATATTCGTGTACAAATATTTTAAGGACTTTAGCCAGTTACGGGCACGATCTGAGGAATGCCTTATGCAACCACGAAGTCGAGTAGAAAATTTGAAGTAATACTAAAAAACATTTATGTATTTCCGTATATTGCAGTTTTAAGCTGTCTCAAATAGGTTTAAAAATATGACAAAAAAAAACAACTTTTAACACCCTTTGATATAACATAATAAAGAAAGAAATGGCTTAAAAAGAATCAAAATTTTTACGAATCAGTACCATCAATCAAGAACTTGGTAGAAAATTATACATAGTAGAAAAAATTTACGAATTACTATCTTCCTTTATGTAAATATTTATTGCAATAAAGTAAACATTAATTGTTTATGATTAGTATAAATAACATACACATTTAAAAACAACATATTCAATAGACATTTAGTCAAATAATTTCAAATAAACCTAAAGGCAATAATGGCGACATCAAATTTTTTTTCTCATACATTTAATTCCTTTATTCATTAAGTAGGGAAATTAATAAACCATTTAGGAACAGATTAATTGACAGACAGACAAACAGAAATTTTATTTATTTTATTACTATAATGTATATATCATACACCTGTGCGACTTTTCATTTTATTTCATAAGATAAGCAATGACTGTGGCTGGTTTTTGCACGATTTCCAAACAAACTAGAAACTGTCTATGTTAATATATAAATTCGCAAGCCTATACATAGAATATTTACATTAAATTTTGTAATAAACGTTAGTTTTTTTATTCATGTAACGTACGTTTATCAACTTCTTAATTCTAGTTTGTAGATTTGTCCTTTCATAATATAACAACGGCTTAACTAATCGTAATAAGATTTAACTGTAAAAAATACTGTTGCTCTAATAATATACCCTATCATGTTGATAAAGCGCCTGTTTATTTGTCCAGGAGAACCTTCGAAACGGCTGAACGGGTTTCAATCAAATTTTCTCTAAAACAGATAAAAAAATGTATAAGCACCAGACAAGTGGGAGCAATGTCTACAGAAGGACTAAAATCGATAGCAAGACGGCATCAGATGGAGAATAGACCCGAAATCCGAATGGAAACGGTATTTCGACCGGAAACAACAGCTAATTTTTAAATTACGTCCAACGAAGCGGGCGGTAAACGGTTATATATTCATAAATAATATAAATAAGAACCATAGATTTAACATATAACTACCCTCTATGTCGGCTGGAGTAACTAAGGTGAGACCAAAAACAAAATACATCAGTAGATATATAAACAATATCATGTCGACCTGTATGAAAGTGAGTTCAAAAGTGGAAGAAATTTACATAGTGGCTATTGTTTACAAAATGAATTCGATTTCGATGACTTTTTCCACCCGTTTACAAATTAAACAAATCAGTACTAAAACACTACGTTCAGTCCAGTTATAAATCAATAAAACACTGCGTTCAAACAGAAAAATTATATAATGTTGCTAACAACTGATATATACCATTCTACGTGTTTTCTTTCTAAGGTGATTTTCATCCGGGCATTATATGCTTAACTGACATAAAAGCATCTACCAAACAATGAATCTCACTTCAAAATATGGGATTTTTAAATGAATAGAATTCCATTATTTCATGGCATGAACTCTACACTGGGCTATAACGTTTAAACACATAGTTTCGTTCATTTACTTCGCTCTATGTTCTTCCTCTTTTACATTATGTCCTGATTGACTGATTGATCAACGTCTAGATCAAACCGCTAGACCTAAACAGCTGAAAATTTGACAGATGACATTTTTACATTTCTAGAGTGAATTATTATGGAATGTTTATTTGTATTATATCTTTAAAGAAATGAAAAAGTGGGTGAAAGTTTGCACAGACTCCTAACTTCGAAGCTAAGTACCCTTAGCTTCGAAGTTAGGGTCATGACAAGCGATATTTGGGTCAATCTTTTTAATTAAATAAAATTTTATTCCAGTGCTTATGAAAATTCAGCTCTAATGGAGTGAACGTAGGTTGAAAGTTTGTATGGGACTTCTGTTAGTTTTGAAGTAAGAGTCATTGAAACTAGTGAAACTTGTTGAAACTATTGTATACTTGAACTGAATACTTCTTTTTAAATAAAAATAAACACATATTTCAGGGATGGAATGGATACTAGAGAACCTAGAATGGAGACGGCTTCGTAACCGAGAGCGGGAAAGGATCGGACTTAAAGAGAGACGGAGATTTAAACGATACGGGATAGAGCAGAACCGGCTCGGTGTGGGAGGGTATCCAAAACGGGAGCAAATTCGGCACTAAGAACGGCATTGAAATTGAAAGAACCTAGAGTAAAACCAACTTTCGATTCGAGAATACGATAGAAATTAGATTAAGGGCGGTACGTGGGTTATAAAAGTCTAAAATTTGCAACTGAGAGAGTTTTCAATATCGAACTTAGAGATGAACACGAATCGAAAAAACCTGTAACAGAATTGCCTTTGGAGTGGCATTGACAGCAGTCGTCTCGGAGCTCGTCATCTCGATTGGGGTGGGGGTCGGGACAGTCTGTGTGGATCGTAATTAGAACAGACAGTAGAACCGGGAATGAAATTGAAAACAGGAATTAGGTTCGTGATTGAAGTAGGATCGTTAAATATAAAAAATGAATAAGTACACGCAGGCAAAAGCTACTTTTGGAATATGATGATAAAAACTTGGAACGATTCCGAAATATGATTAATTAAGGTGATAAGAAATGACAATAGAGGTATATTAATAAAAAAAATATGCTTAAAAATATCGGTATTATTTAGAGAATTCATACTTCTTTCGATTTCAGTCCTGGATCCGCTTTTAATTCCGATTCTAGTCTCGATTCTGATCCCGATTTACATTTTGTCTACTAATTAAGATTAATTATTCTGTTAGAGTTGAATCAGATTCTGTCCAAAATATACATGACGCACTCGTGGCTCCACCCGCGTGGACATAAAACAATTACTTTAATATTTTATTCGATCGAAAAAGTTATCAAACATTATCCCAATTACGACTTCATTCTCGATTCCATATCAGGAGGACCCATATTCCCACACCGAAATCATAAAAATACCGCATTTTTTTATTACGAAATGATCAGACTTACATTTTTGATTCTGAACTCAGTCCCGATCGTGATTCTGACCTCGAATCGACATAACTTAACCCTTGAACACTGTTGTTACCAATAACCAATCGGTATAAGTGAACAATTTGTTCTCCAATCACCTAAGCGAAGCCGCGAGCAAAAGTTAGTATGTTTATGTATTATTGCTGTCCCGCTGTTTTATATGTCGATTTATTTAAAAGAAATCGGCTTATTTATAAACGATTTAGAATGCTTCGGCATAGACAATATTTTTGGTTATATTTTCGTGTGATATTAATATACAATCCGATCTAGATGTAGCTACATATAATCGTTCTCGGGGAAAACAGTATATTCTCTTAAATCTATTCCGACATCCTCAAAAGTTTGCCCTGCGCTATATTTATAATGATTACAAACGATACCTTAAAAGAGAAAATCATATCCTTTTAATGCTGAGTGGTAAATCTGTGGGCAACATCGGAATACGATGTATCAGTACTGATTGCCGAACTTCTGGCTCAGTTGAAACTATTTTGTTCATAAGAAATTTCACTTGGAGTTTGGTTTCGTTACATTACGTCACAAACTTGGTAGTTTAATGTTGCGTAATATGGAAGTGTCAATCTTCAATTTCAACAAATGCGAAAAAAGGCTCACAACGATTCAACGTCAGACTTGCCCTCTCCCTGTCGTCAGGTCTGTCTATCGTTCGTCTCCATCAATCCGAACATAATGGAATAAATATTTTTTATTCCATAGAAATGACTTTTACTTATAAAATAACATATAATAAATTTATGGAATATGTCGTAAATATGTCGCGGAATTTTGGGTAGAATTGCGAAAGGCCGATATTCTTTACGCTTTATTGTTGTATGTCCGAAACGGTTTAGTCAGTGCATGTAAAGATTTCTGTCAAAGCGGGAATTTCTGTCCTAGATAAATAACACGATAGCTCAGCTCCTAAATGTTGTATGCAATGCTAACATTAAGCTTATAAGTCATCTAAATAGATTACAGAAAATTATAAGTTACCTAAAACTTATAATGAATGGGCTATGAAATACAAAAGAAGTTCTTAAATTTGACTAGCAGTTCCAAAGATTAGCGCGTCCGAACGAATCAGCAAATAAAAAAGAGAAATTGTTCAGTAAGCTTATAATCTTTCTCAAGAATCGGGCTATCGAATACAAAAAATTTTTTCAAATAGTTCCAGAATTTGGCGCGTTCAAACAAACTCTATAGCTTTACATATCAGCAAAGATTACGTTTCATTTTGCTAACATTATACTTCTCCTTAAGGAATTACTGAATTAAAAAAGTTATTCAAATCGACGATATTAAAATACATAAATTGCTCGATTGTATCTAACTCAGAACATTCACTCAGTTCACTAAACATACAACGGAAACAGGTAATATCTGGCGGTTGTTTGAGATTTTCCTTAGTTGCATCCACTTTAGAAAAAATTTAAATGGAAGGAAACGAGATCAAATGATATAGCAGATAGAGTTGGGCGCTCGGCCCTTTGCTGTACGGCCCCGGTTTTGCAATCCAAGAACAGTACAAGTTGGGCAATGTGAGGCGTTCACTGACCAAGTGTTATAGAAAAATTGCAAAAGTTGGCATCTGCATGTAACATGTAGCTTTAGCAATAATAGAAGATAGGAGTGTGATATACAATTCCCTGACTGAATCAGTAAAATAAGTAACATTTTAAAATCACATGCACGGTGTATTTTCCCGTAAGCATTAGAAAAGTTCGGAAGCAAGTCGTACTTAGAAATGTTCATCTTAAAATTAAAGTGATTTTCTGTTACCGACGCTTTCATCCGACCCGTCAGTAACCAGTGCATAGATAATGGTATCACGTTAAAAGCCTTGCAGAGTGACGTATCGCGAGTACATCGTAGCGCTTACGGAAAACGAAGACGTTCCCGGAATTCGGTCGCGACCAGTGTCCAACATTTCACCGGGCCATTTTTCAATCAGTCAATCGGCCTCAACAAATGGTAGCAAATTGGCGTTTATTAGAGTAGGCCTTTCACTCACTCGGCCGATTGTTTACTCTCGACGGCGGCGTCTAGCGGAACTAAAATCGTCATTTCCTAAATGCGGAATGCGTTTTCGATACGCGCCCAATCTCGCAGCGGACGGCGAAAGGACGCAAACCCGCCGAGCGTCTGTTGGCATAATGCTGTCGGTGATTTTTTTAAATTATAATGTAAATATGCTATTAACGAACATTGTTTATTATTGTATTGTCTATATAATCCAACAAGAGAATTAATTCTTATTTTTTTTTCCGTAATTTTTTATTTACTTTGAAAATACCGTTTCATGTTTGATGTTTCTAGTCAATTAATTACATTTTTATCATTTTCTTCTCAGAGCTGTCTTATATAAACCATGACCAGTATCATTATTTATCACATACATATTAATATATATTTACATTTATCTGTGTATAAAATAGAAACATATATACACAAATTTTTACAATGTTATATAAGTATATTAATATTATTCTCAAAGTCGAAATCGAACTTCGCTCAGCACAATAACGCTTAACGGCTTTCTTCGCTTGTCGAATAGAAGTGACTAATAACACAGATCGCTAAATCTTCTTTTTCTACGCTGAATCGGTGAGAGTAAGGTCGGCAAAAGAGAACCGGGCTTGCTCTGAATTTACACAGCGGCCTCGTAAAAACCCCAAATTAGATTTATTGTTAAATTAAACCGGCTTTTTGCTAGTTTAACACTCCGTGAATTTATCAAAAATAATCGGGAACGAATCGTTTATAATACGGCGCCAAATTTGGTTAACATTGCATTTTCTGCCTTTTGTTTTTTTTTTGGCTTTTCTTTTCTTCAATTATCTATTTACTTTTCATACAAGAGTGGTATTGATGAAATATGATTATCAGATTACATAATAAGTAAATTCACGTAATATTGACAAGTTTACAGAAAATAAAAGTGTGTCTTGTTGATTTTTTAAATAATTTACGAAATTTTAGTATACGTATAGTTTCCGAGAAAAGCAAAGAAGACTGTAAAACTGTATGGAGTTCATATGGAGTTAAAGAAGTTCAGCGGTCTCTTGTAAAGACAAGGTACAGACACCATTATGTGTTTTAACGAAATTGAGAAAAAAATATTTAATTGCGTTACTAATAAATGTTTTTATATAATGAAGTCACATTGTATATTAATGACACATCAAAAATTAAGGTACTTATAATGAGGTTAACGTAAGTGCAGCAGTGACAGCTCGAACTAAGAACAATTCCACAGAAGGATTGTTTTTTCATAAAATATTAAAATAAATAAATGAATGTCGGAAAATTATTTTATAAGATGCTGTAAAGAAAAAAATCTACTATCTTTAATTTTTGAAGATGCTAGAGCTAAACTCAAAAATCAATCTCTTTATTTTATTTTTTATTATTCCGGACGTACATGAAATGGAACATAAACTATGGTAGCGTTAATTATGATCGGTTGTCACCTACCAAAACATAAACTTATAATGTGTTATATTTTTGAAGTTTACTTTCTCGTTACATTTCCCGAGAAATATGATTTTGTCACATCATAATTTCACCTTAAAAATTACGAAATAAAACACCTGAAACAGATATTTTATTTAAAATTTACGAAATGACAATATTTACATTTACAGTTAATAATAAATCAAGTTTTTTTTGCGAATTTCGAAATATGTGTTACAATATTAAAGGAAAAAGTCGAGGTCGAGGAAAAAGTCATTTTACGTATCAAATTCCAACCAAATCTTTTTAGTTCTGCTTGATTGCAACTGGCTGGTCGTAGTTATTGAGAGAATTGACATCCTGAAAAAAATTCCAACCAAGTGCAATTCGAACTCAAGAGAAGGGATTTCCGTAGTATGAATAATAATATTATAGGTCTGAAATTTTATGGAATTTAAAGAAGTATTTTCGTTCAGGTTTTTCTGTGAGCTGTGAATGAAATCTGCACTTTTTTACTTCAAAAATCGTATCACAATAAGGCGTAACGGTTACTCAAGCCACATACAATATTAATGTCTTTTATGGATTTTAACAGCATTAGTGGCGCTAAAACGAATGATTTTAAGGCGTTTCAAGTCGGAAAATACTGTGAAAACTGAAAATCTTTCCGGTTGTGGAGAAAGCCAGCGCCATCTGTGAAAATGTGAGGCAAGGTCGACGACACACCAGTACTTAGGATGTTGCGAAAGAACAACTGGCTATTCACCATAAAGCAATGCTCTGCCGATCGCACAAGTCTGAATATAAGAAAAAGTTCGATGTTTAGTTTCACGTCATATTACTAAAACAATTAAACCTCATGAACCATATTCCATTTGAGATTCTCCACTAAAACGTAAAGGATCCGTGTCATTTTGAAAACGATTGATCACGCCTGATGAAACGTGTATCTCGAACAGCGAGAACACCCAAAAAGATGGTCGAAGCTCGAACAATCTCCACGCACCGTGGCAAACACGGTTCATCTTAAACGAGGTGATATGTATACGGTGTGATAGGAAATATATTATGCATTATGTGCTTTTGCCGACGCGTATACTGTCGATTTTGAACACTCCCTTCACAAACAGAAAGGATGTGTCTCACTCGGTATACCCTATCTACTTGTGAATGGTCTTCGGGTTTTCTCACTCTTCAATATACGACAGCACAGCTCCAGGGCTTCTACTGCCGTACATCGTAGCGCCGATCAATTTGCCGTATATCTGCCGTATAGTATGATCAATCGACACTCATATTTGTTAAATAAAGAAAAATCCCGTGGCTTCAACGAGTACTTGGGTACTAATTTCTATTTGATTTGAATTATAAAAGTATGTACTTAATAATTTACTCGACTCGTTTGATCATACCGCGCTCAATTATTGTATTAGAAATATAAAAAGTCTCCAAAAATAGATAGTCTCCTTTGTAAAGGAGTTACGAAGTGATAATATAAAACATTTGCCATCGTGGAGTATTCATTTTTTTAGCGTACGCAGCGCACGCAAAAAGCGTACACTGGGTGTACATATTACAATGCCTACATTGTCCTATATTTAGTTTTGTATCGTTTAGCTTTATAGGATTCTCATCGAAATGGAAAAAAAATTGCTAATTGTCTGGTCTGTCCTTGTGTCGCAGCTTTCATTACTTAATTATCATTTAAAGTGCGTAAAAGGCTCTATGAAATACGCGAAAAATGCATTTAAGAAGCAATTCTCATGGCTACGAGTATCAAAATTACAATGAGCAGAAATGTGTTCCGAAAGCTCGTCATGTAAACAAGGAAAGATAAATCATGTATGTTGTGATGGACCGGGCGCACGCGTATGGAGCGCTTAAAGGCCCGTTTTTGGTTTTGCTGATCGCTTGACATGCAGAACCGGCGCTCGCCAATTTTGGTCGTCAAAATAAAACCTCTGAACACTAGGTGTCTATACAAGTGCAGAGCTTTACTTCCGATATACCGACATGTATGGTATGTACTATAGCTGACTGTAGACTAGGTGCAGTAGTGTATAGTAATGCAGTATTGCAGTGGTGCAGACTGAATGCAATTTTTTGCTATTCTCGGATTCGTCCTTCAGATAGCGACCAATTAGATGGGTCGAATTTAGACCAATTAAATCGGTGCGGCCCGGATCTAGAAATCTGTCCTCGATCGCAAGCCGTACCGTCAGGACAGCTATGCTATTTTCTGACATCGATCCCGGGCCGTATCGTAACGGGCGCCGCTTATCAGGCGCGTCGTCATCGGGTCTTCTGCAACCGTTTCCAGCTACATGTGCGGGCATGGGCTTTAGACTCGGACCCAGGCTTCATCTCGTGGGGGAACATTGCCCCCGCGGTTCATGAGAACAGGTGACCGCTGTCTACCTTATGGCGCCCATGAACGACTACCATCAGCGGTCGGCAGCCCTATCGTCGTGATGTCTATGTCACGTAATCGGCTCTCTGAAGGATTACCGAGGTACTAAAGTGCATAGGCGCCGTCCATAAATTAAGTCACGCGTTTTTTTTCAACGAAATGTGACAATGCGCGACAAGGAGCAGGTTAAAAGCTTTGTGACATCAAATACGAAATACGAAAAAAGGTTTATGTCTTTTGTTTTGTCCAATATTTAAAGTATTTTGAACAAAAAAATTGTAAAAACTGCTGTTTACATTTACGTGTGACCACCTGTGACAAAGACAGGGGGGGGGGTACTCAAAACCTTATAATTTATGTGACGTAATTTATGGATGGCCCCATACGTGTTCGATGCATTTAGGAAGTGAAACTCAAACAAACTCATGTCTTCATTTACAAATACAAAACTATTTTAACAATGTACATTCACTATAAATTGCACCGAAAAGCTATGTTTTCCTATTTACCAATCACACGTTCGTAATTTGTCTATACGAACTACATGGACTAAAAATAAGACAGTGCGTTTGTTTACGTCGTGTATACTTCAGGGTACGCTGGAACGTCTTCATCGCGAACATATGTAGATCAAAAACATGTTTTTTTTATATACATGTACCATACGTCATATTCAATTCCTTGCATCATCGTAACAACACGGCACATTTCAGTCTTCTCATACTAAACACTTTTCACGAAACTTATTTCGATAATTTCTTATTCATATATTCAGGCTTCTAAATAGGTTGTATGTAAGCGTCTCTATAATATGTAGATAGCTATCTTTTACGAATGGTAGAAAATATAGTTACAGATTATTTTTGAATGCAAAATGCTACCACCGTGCTTAAAGACTACAGTGTTTTTTTTTTATAACAACCATAGGCTATTATTTGCGTCCCGTTGTATTTTTCAAATAACATGCATTGTACGGACGTAATAATTATTTCATTTTATTTGTATGCGTGTTTTATTTATATTCCTTCATAAATTGGTGTAAATTAATTCAAGGTCGTAGAAGATTAAGTAAGAAAGTGAATCTGACACGTCCGTCCGGTCAGTGCCGCCGGCGGTGCGTGTGCGATTTCCGCTCGACCGCGTATGTAGGCGTGGACGCGACCGGACATGCTTTTGATGTCTTACTTTGGTTTCAAGGTAGATTTCGGCCAAATATTACGCTTTTATTTGTGTTTGTTATAATAATGACTGACTTTTGCTCTGAACTTAGACACCGGTCGCTCACAATTCTAATGTAACAATCTAAGTTTTTATTGCCTTTTTGCGGAAAGAAACGAATAAGTAATTATTATTTTTATATTTGAAAATTGAGTGCCTAGAACGAAGTGAGATTTTATAGGCAAATATCACAATTTCGATTATAAATATAAAGTTGATTCGGAATATTTGGTAAAAATCGCACATAGTCTCTAATCGACTCGGGAGTTATTTTTTTTATACAATGTAAAACAGACAGCAATTTATTAAAAAAATATTGATCAAATTTCTACCAAGTGCCGATCGTATTTCGAACAAGCTTAAGTACATGTTAACTCCTTCAAACTCACCGGATCGTGTTCACTTCCATCAGATTTTAGAGCTTCTCTTGTCTCGTTCTGTAAACATAAATATTAATCAATGGGTCAACCATTTCATTTTGACGTATTTTTCTTTTGAAATAACTAAATTCTAAATATATATACATATACATATATATATATATATATATATATATATATATATATATATATATATATATATATATAAATATGAAAACATTACAAGGGACAGCGATAGATAGACTAACTAGTTTGATTTCGTCCACTTGTAAGTAATGGAAATTGCTACAATGAAATTACGATGCTACAGAAAACAGTCACGTAACGTGACGTAAGCTCTAGTTACCATCTGATATTTTAAGATATTGCTAAAGCGAACAGCTAACCTTCTCGCGGGTAATAGGTTCGGGATCCTGCGGATCTTCTCCCGAGCCTTCTTGAATTTCAGCTGATGATGAAGTGGCCACGGACACCACCGACACTTCTGTCGAATTTTCAATTTCGGATGACTCTTCCTGTGACGTTGCATGCACCTATCAAAAAAGAAAACACATAAAATTTCCCTTTATTTCCTTTAACTCTTTCTTTATATATCGATACATATTACATCGTGAACAACTATTAACTATTCATTCAAAGTTAATCGTAAGTTGAATAAGAAATTATAAGCATTCTTAATAAACTTACATTCATTTTTAGTTTTTTAAGAGTACCTATTATGAATTAATACTTGTTATATAAAAAAATATTTTCTTAATCTACTAATTAATCCCAACCGGTTATTAAACTGAATACAAACCAGTAGCATGACCCGAAAATAAAACACTGGTTACGAACTAGAAATACTAATATTCAATTATATAGTCTTATTGTCGGGTTATCAGATCACCGCTTATCTGAACTAAGCAAGCATATATTTAAATTTACATTTTGTGAATTTTTCTCAACTTCATACAATAATTTATTTAAGTGGTTATTATTTTTTCTTATTTATTTCACTTGGTTTTCATATTTACGTTTCTTATTTAATTGATTTAAAAGTTATTTATAATGTAAATAATTAACTTTGCAATAGGAATTTTAGATTAACAATGTTATGTACATTTGTAAATTATAGTCATATGAAAACTGTATTTAATCCATCGTGTATACATGTAAAGAAAACGAAGAATATGTAATAATATAGACAAAAATTGTTGATGTATCTTGAAAATATATTCAACATTTTTTAACGGAAGCAATAGAAAGTAACGCAAGAAATCTTTCTTTGTATGTTCGAAGCATAAATATTTAAAGCTTACTTACTTGTAAAATCGTAAACACCACCATGACTAACAAGCATCTAAAACAAAAAAAAAACATACATTTCAAATATATAAAGTCCTATAAAAAAAGTTTAAACGCAGCATTGGACAATTTGGGACCAATGAAATACCGTTTTCATTTACGTTCCGTTACGCGCAGACGCAATGAGTTCTTAAACTCAAGAAACTATTTTAAGAGCGGTCGTGAGTCAGAAAAACGTTTCGACGATTGCCAGCGGACAGGGGTCCTGGTAATAGAGGAGAGGTCAAAAAGAACCAAACGACGACGGAGCGGGGAACGATACAATTGCATTCGAATTTATTTTATGGCCGCGATACACAAGGCAATATGAATTTATTTGCAATTTTATGTGAAGAGCCAAATGCCCGTGATTTTTTTTATTAAAAGGTTTTATTTTCTTTTTAGTGAATATCATCTGAACGAAAAGAATCTTAATAAAATTTGTCTATTCGTGTAATAAAATTGTAACAGCCTATTTCTGTAGATTATAGATACTAAAAAAAAAAACTGATGTTCCGAGTCTTTATTAGAGCAAAAGAAACCACAACAAAAGTTTTTAGAATTTTTGTCATCTGTCTGTCTGTATGTTTGTTACCGTATTACGCAAAAACCGCTGGACGGGTTTTGATGAGGTTTTCACAATTTGATGCTTTGGAGTCCAATTTAACACTTATGCTATGTTTCATCTAATTCATTTGGGTAGAACTAGAGATACGGCTTGACATCTCCACAATACTACCTTTCATAACATAGAGAGGTCATTTAATATTGGTCGTGTAAGAAAAATATGAATAAACGCCACGAGCGCTTCTAAAATGGTGTAAATATCGTAGTCCACGCGGGCGGAGCTGCAGGCCAAAACTAGTATTTAATAGACATGCTTAGTGCAAGGATTTGCAATGTAATTCAATGAGATATATAGATATTATAATAATAATAAATAAGATAATTATTATATTTTCTCGTTATTCCATCTTGGTACAAGCAAAATTGACAGTTATTAATTAAATAAATGGATGTCTATAGATAATTAGAACAACAAATTATTATAGTTTTGTTGATTTACCTAATTTAAATAATGAAACTTACATGTAATACCTATTTTTCTAAGTCATTCTAGGTCATTTCAATACTATCTTTTTTTTTAATGAAAATAGTTCTAATCAATACAGTATCATTATGATTTTGATTGTCACCAATGAATTTCAACAGATGTATTAGATTTATTTTCATCGCACTGCCAAAATCCCATCTCACAATTTTTTTTTTGCTTCAGATGTGCCAACGGCAGAGAGCTGTTAAGCTGTTAACAAGCATAATTGTCGACACGGTTACAAACCCCGTGACCAATGGCTTAACTCTTAAGCTCCGTGCCTCAGAGAGCATCCTCTGAGGCGTGCGCTAATTAGTATAATCTGACTTAAATGAAGAGACTCATTGATTCATTCGCCCGTTCAACTACATCCAAAAGGAAATATAAACCGACCAAACCTGAGATCGTGCGGAATGCAAAAGGGTATCAAATTAAATACAACTTAAACTATCCCGTTCAAATATTTGACGAAAATACATCCCATAGAAATAAAATTGAAACACATGCCTTAACACTTTAAATCCGAGATCATACAAAAGTCTGAACACACGATGGAACTCTCTCAGCGACTATTCGTTGACCTTCAAAATATGAAATAAAGTATGAAAAATGAAGATATGAAGAGTACATAGTTTTCTCGACAGTGAAGTAAAAGTGAAGATCTATATTTACAAAAGCGATTGTATCAGGAAAATAAGTGCTGGTATTAAAGATAGTTTTACGAAATGTATGATCGTTTATGCCTTGTTCGAAATAATAATTCTAAATTGCTTAAAAATTTTTTTTTGCAATAGTCGCTTCAATATCCTTGCTGCGACATTACGTTCTAGCAAAATGAAAATAGATTGTTAATTTTGAGCAAATCTATTCTTTATTATTTTTCAAAATTTGCACACCGATAAAAACGAAAAATGACGTATGAAATTTGAAATTTAAAAAATTATATGCATCCCCTATGTAGTTTCATCTGAAAAATCTTAATATTAGCACTCTGGATGTGAAATTTTTGAATGATAGACATGACAATTATCACGAACTAGTTACAAAAAACCATATGCTACTTTAATTTGATTTTAAACATGCTCATTGATTGTTTCGGATTTTAATAACTTCATTGCGGAGGCATGCTATTCCGCAATGTTTTTGTTTTACATTTGGAGGCTAGGACCTCCATGCTGACGCAGTGCGGGTGGCGGGCTGCTTTAACGATCGTCGTCACCAACACGATGACAAAGGCCGGGACTTGCAGCTTAACGTGCTAGCCAAAGCATGGTGAAAGAGGTTCAGTTCGACTTAATCAACTCGGTACCTTCTATTTTGAAGGTGATGCTTTTAAGCACTGAGAAATCAATGCAAATACATTCGTATTTTTTGTCATTACTCAATTCGTATTTCAAAAAAATATTGATAAAATATCCTTTTATATAACAACAAAGAGTCAGAATCGAAATTAAATAATTAGGAGCGACACCGAGATCAAGACAGAAACGAAACGTAATCGACACGGAAAACAAAAATAAAATCAACGATCTATTTATACATCCAAACCTGTACGTCTGTACATCCAATGTGCATACGCAATGATTTATCTTTATATACATATATAATGAAAATAGGTTGTCTTTGTTCGCCGATCACGTAAAAACTACTAAACGTATAGACACGGGACTTTGACCATTCGATGCGGGATGATTTGTAGATGGTTCTAGGCTACTCATTTTTCGAATTCCTCGCCATTTTATTTATAAATAAAAATTACCCAGCGAAGCGGGCGGGACAGCTAGTTGAGTTATAAAATCGAATTTTGAATACAGCCTCACTCTAAGTTTCTATACCAAGCGCCGGCACTCTCAACTCCAAATCGGAGGTTACGCTTTCAGTAATAATCGCGTTCTCGCCCTCGATCCCGACCACGTTTCCGCTATCGAATTAGATTTGCTTAGATTTGACTGCTTTAGCTTTGTGATACGACTGTCTGAATTCGACACTGCTTAAGTAGTTTTTTGAGAAAATAAAAAGAATGAAATGAACGTACAAAATTCACTTATCACCTGTAGTTTATTTGCCACAGACGGGGATACACGGTTTCATTTAACGGAGGGCGGGGGCAGTGATAACTTAAAGAGATTCTTGTAAATAGGTAGTGGCGTACTTGAAATCAGTTAAAATAAAATTCTCCGTTCTCGAGTTAGGGCTTTCAGAAATTGCGTCCGTCCGCAATCCCATCACGGACTTGTATCCGGCGAGATGCAAATGCACTGTGTGCAACATTTTAGTTTTATTAACTAGCGTTTGCACGTAACCTGTTAGCGGTACAAAGACACGGCCTCACTGTGTGCGGAATTTTATATCGTTTTGTTGAATATTTTTTACTGTAAAAATAAGCGCACAAATAGACAATCATTTTTTGTATACGATATTATCTTATACTTTCATTAAAATATAGCCACAATTTGTAACGAAAATTGCGATCATTTGGTTCAAGATTTTGACATTAAAGAGGAACAATTAAACATGTCAAATGATACGTTTTACTTTTTCGTTTTATAAAACTTTTTATATTTCGATAGCCTGACTTATCGACATGTTCGCGATCACCTTAGACTAATATAACATATTTAAATATATATTTTAATATATTTTGTTAATTAACTTTAAATAAATAATATTTAAATATACATTTATTTGTATATTATTAATAAAATATTGGTTATTTTAAGAATAAAAAGGATCAGTGAGTACTTGTTATGCACACACATATAACATATAACCTTAATGACAATATTTTCAAATGCGTGCTGCATGCCTACATTTTATATTGTCACTGGAATGCACCTTGCAAACTCCAACAGACCAACAGACCAGTGAAAATTTGCCAAACAATTGGCATTTACTTAAAATTGAAAATAGCAATTTCGAAGATACTACGTTTACAACAAATTACACATCACGAATATGATTCGTGAGTAAACCTGTAATAAGAAGGTCTGGATTAAATAAATAAATTGTGAAAATTTTGGAAGTGTTAAAGGTTTTACATCATTTTTCAACTTATTAAACATCCTTAAACTCATTTAAATTCATTGTAAAATGCTATAAGAATTGTTTTACATCAATGTTTTCGTTCATTATAACGAAATGTCCTCAAATAATGAGAATCGGTAACAGGTCTAGTAGTAAGACATGTGATGCCCATTTTTAAGTTACTTTTAATGAAAATTGCAACAAATGTAGTAGTAATGCATCTGTTGCCCATTCTCATAATGAACATTTCATTATCATAGACGAAAGCACTGGAATAAAAAGATTCTCACAGCATTTTATAATTCAATTTGAAATATATTATATCTGTTGCAATTTTCATAATAAGTAGCTTAATATTTTGGAATCCATCATATTTTTTTCCTATTAGTTAAAACTTAGAAAAGGGCGCGAATGTCCTTCGTGACTAAAGGGTCGGAATTATTATTTTTTAGCTGCAGGTAATCGATAGTATGCCCAGTTGCGAAGCAAAACTGAGTTTAATTTTGGATCTGCATCACTGAGCGTTTCTTTTTTGAAATCTAGATTATAAATTTACGCTAGCTTTAATGATGGAGGAACCGATTGTGAAGGTACCTAAAGGTAAAAAGCGTAAGGGTCATGACCTTTTCTTTAAAACAGATCTATGCGTGTTAGATAATATTTCGTAATGTAATAAGGCTTCATTGTTATATTTCGAACGCGATTTTATTCGTATCGCATTCTATCGAGTGTATTTAAAATTTATTCATAATACTTTTTCTTGAATTTTATAACATGAAACTCGTAAATTTATTTTTGAAAAACCGCATATTTTTGATTTATCAATTTACCACTGCGTAGCTACCCATTTTTTTTTTATTGTATATCCGAACCGATATGGAAAATTCGTGACGCGCAGAGCCACAGACGGCCGGAAGGACGGACCGATGTGTCGAAATCCTAAGGATTGCAAGTGACGAGAAGTGCATAATAATCACAAAAAAATATTTCGGCCATAAAATCCAGGCCAAATAGTTCAAAACATTCATTATTATAAATGCTAAACAATTTAGTGTATTACAAACGTCGTAAAAATAACTCGCAAAAATATAAATGACCAGTTTGTCCACGTTTTTGGAATCGGGATGAATGACCTAGCTATGATTTGATTAAAATTTTACTCTCAATGCTGACCGCAGTATCAAATAAATCGCTTACATGAATTCTATTACTTGTGGTTTTAGTATGGTGTATATAATAATAGTGTACATCTCATACTATATAGTAGAGTCAAAATAATTTTGTGAATTTTTATCATGGCACTTGTATTTACTGACGGGTTAATGCTTTGAAAACAATTGTTTTTCGTCAATTAAAAGTTCATGGATTATTTTTTTTAGGGTTCCATGCCTGTAAAAGAACAAGGAACCCTTATAGGATCACTTCGTTGTCCGTCTGTCCATCTGTTCGTCTCTCCGTCAAGACCATTTTTCTCAGGGACTCATGAATGTACCAAGTTAATAATAATGCCAAATAGTTTAGACAGACTATTTGGCATAGGCAGTCTTGCCTCTTAAGACTGCCTTTCTCGCGAACGTGAAGCATAGTCCTATAGAGACACTTTTGTCTAGAGCATTATTCTTATAAGCCCTTGGGAATTCCGAAACTTTTGCTACTTTTCAAGAAATTTTTCGAATTTCCTTAAAATTTTCCGAATTTATAAAAGTTTTAACTTTTCGTACTGCGAAGGATAAAATGTTCTCCCATATTTTCTTCTACATTACCTTCCATACTTCGATCGCAAGTGTAAGTTTGTATTTTTTCATAAAAAAGTTAATATTTTTTCATAAGACATAACCAAAATTTCAGTTTTTCAAATTTTTCCTTTACTTGTGCTCTAAAACCTTTTTCCTTACCAAATTTCATGACTGTAGTTCAAAGGAAAGGACCCTGTAGCTTTTGATTATCTCGCTTCTTTCAAAATATTAGGGTTTTTACCTAAAGGTTAGACATATCTCATATTAATACGGAATTACGTTGTGGTATCAGGCTAACCTGATTCTATTATAGTTTTTGGTCATTTTTTCGATAAAATATTGTATAAATAATCGATCCCCTCTGGCGGTGCCGTTCTGAACTGAAAAAATATTATAAAACTTCTATCTTCCTTTGACGGGCATGATGTATGCCGCACTTACAACCAAAAACTGAACAGTTGAAAATTTATCAGGCCACTAGATTCTTACACTTGCATGGACTTTACACATCACATTGAAATTTACGATCTAATGTCAGTTCAGAGTTTACCGCTAGTTTTCAAGTAGGTAATTCATTACTTTGAAACACAATCTCTTTAAACATTAATAATCGTAGATTTTGCCAATGATATAATAAAAAAATTCGGCTCCGATCGAACATAGACTATGGTGAGCACAGGCTTTACAAAATCGGAGCCCTTCGAAACCCATGCACCATGCGCAAGATCAACGGGCGACGAGGAGATGTCGCCAGTCAGTGACCGTGTGCGGCGCGGGTGCGCGTTCGACCGTGACCTCTAGATGTTAATCTCCATCGAAAAATGGAACTGCTCGAGCGTTTCGGCCACCTTAGAAAGCGTCTCTCAATTTCCGATATGCCGCCGGCGGCGGACTAATGGCTGCGAAAGGCAGGTGGCGTTCTCACCACAATCTTGAGGGTTAACGATTTAGAAGTGCCAAGAAATTTTCAGTTTTGTCGCAACTTTATAAGAACACATTTCACGATAGTTTTTAACATATATATATGGGCATATTATACTGAACTAGCGTTAATTCCTATTTAACTTATACATACAATCATGTCACATACAGAACCTTAATATAAAAACTTTTGTACCGACTACAAATCAAACATACAGCTGTTATTTGTATGAATTGAAGATTCGATTTTATTTAAATAAATTTGTTTACATTCCTTAATTTGTCTATACAATAAAACAGAGAGAAATAAAACGATTCCGAAGTACACGCTTCACAATTCATAGAACCACTGTCTTTCTTATTAATAATCGAAAACGTCTCTTAAAATTGCTACATAAATATAATATATCTACATAAATATAATATATTCTTCAAATCGATTTTCAATGCGTTCGCCGAATTGAATTTTTATTGTCGAAATTAAAATAAATCTATCCCTACGATTAGCCCAAACACTAAGACGTGATTTCACGAGCTAAAATCGCCTTTGACCCGAAACTCGAACGGAGTCGCGAAAAGGCAAAACCCACACGCCCATTTTTACCGAAACGCCAAAAGCTCATTAGCACGTATCGTCACACCAGCCGGTCGTCGAGTATATACGCACCGACACAAGACGATCATTAAATATCCTAGATTCGCCCGCGTCCGCGGTGGCCTGACCCAGATCTGCTGTAAATGAACTTTGCTCCGGCGGGCATCGGCAATTGAGCGATTAGCCGGGCTCGCGGTCGAACGCGCGCCGGCTTCGGCCGCCCGGTTATAATGGCCATCCGAATTCCTGAACTGAGAAGTAACGGTCTTAATCACTAACGAATCGTAAATCTGATTCGACGAGACGACCTCATCCGATATCTTTGAAGATACAAAGTGAATTTATCGTTTTCCATCAAATGAAAAACATCTTTATTTCTTAAATAATGATATTACACCGGAAATAGGTCATTATTTTAAACTTTTGAGATCGGCGTTACCACCCAATACCAAATGCTTGTACACCCTAAGTGGAATAGGCAAGAAACTCAAAATTTGTTCTTTCTTATTCCAAAATACAAAATATGTACTGAACAGTTAATAAAACTAGTACAATCCTTGGAAAATACATGAAACAACGTGACGGCTAAGCAGATCAATCCCAGAGCTCTTTTGCATTAATATATTCAGATACGGCATAACAGCCCTAGTTATATAACTTTATTTAACGAAAACTTTAAATTCTCAAAATGGAAAATTTTGTATTTCCGTTCGGACTTTAGTATAAACGCACACGTAGGCTCTTGAATGATTTACTAACTTATTCGAATTAGGTTGTATGAGCAGCAAGGTAGTTCTTGTGTCTAGTGCTAATATTATGAATATCGCTTATTTTTTTTGAAACGATTTTATGTCAACATGTACCAGATTTTCGTAATGTATGCTGACGGTACAGTCGAAATTTCTCTTCACCATCTATATAGATTTTCTTCTAAAGATGCTTTTGGTCTGCAATTACAAATGGCACAAATAGCTCGCTTCTGCAGCATGAAAATCGTATCAGTATCTGCATACCCTTCATATCGATCTGTTAACTGCATGATACCTTTTGAATCACCTACCCCAGAGGACATGATTTCACACTGAACGAACCTTTTCCGACCTTATCGTGCGGGGCCTGGACTCTTGCGCCGGCTCAGTGCGCGTTTGGAAGCTGCGCGAGTTTTATAAGTTCATGCTAAAAAGGAACCCTTTGGAGGAAAAAGTATCTTAGAATGATCTTAAATCAGTCATTGGAGTTTTGATTGCCAGTACCGAGTGCCAAAATAAAAACGTAGAAGTAATAAAAACATTTTTGAAAGAAAATTTATAATCGTACGTTTGGAACACAAAATTAGCAGTGAGATGGATATATGACGGTTTATTTAGGTGCCTAAAACATAACATAATAGTATAAATCAAAATGTATTATAAAAATAAAAAATTGAAATGTTAAAATTTGAAAATAAGAACTTCTTAAATATAGTAATAAAAGAAAACTCCTACCGATTTTTTTACTAGTTTTGTAAACCACCCAAAGGCGTTTAAATTTCACATAAAGACATGTAGTTAAGGGGGTTAACTTCAATACCAATTTTCCAGATTTAGCCAGCTATTTTTTGGTTTTTTAAGGTTCCTTAACTAAACGATATTATCTATTTCGTCCGGCAATTTTACCTTCAAAGAGCTATATGTTTTAAATGATAATGTATTATCATCGCTGTTCTAACAATAATAAGAAACAAAAAGTAAAAAATAAGAGAATCCAGTCAATCCGAGATATGTCTTTCATCTTTTTTCTTTCTTTTGTTTTATCGTAAAACAGTGCAAAAATAGAAAAATTGTGGCAATTATAATGTAAATTTTCAAAAAAAAAAAATAAAGCCGGACATTGTGCGTATGGCTCTCTAAAGATTCCGAGCTGAATTAAATTTTTTTTTTCAAGTATAGAACATAAATATCTTATGCGGTGATACGCAACCCTTGGTGCGCGATCCGACTCTTATTTGTCCAGGTTTTTATCGATAGTATTGTGTGATGTATCCAGATTGCATTACATAAGTTCGATAAAATACCATTCCTTTCTTATTCATACTTATCCGGTCATAAAAATCCCAAATGAAATATTTTATCACAAAAACGCGATAAATCTTAAAATTCGATTTCATTAGTAAGATCACAACTCGAAAATTATGAAGAATATTCTTCGATTTCGCTCTTTAGCGACGGCATTGAATTCGTGGTTGTTACAATAGTGTCGCAACCACGTGTCCACGGCTTAGTGTATGCAAAATGACGCGTCGCTAAAAGAATCGTTGTTTAGCTGCTTTATTCTCTGTATCAACTTTTGCACGCGGCTCTGCTCACTTAAAATTAGAATGAATTTCTTTACCTTTTATATCGAGCGATCTCTCTTCCAATCATGATCCCCATCCCCGTACCGTCTGCCCGCCCGATTTTATTCTCAATTTCGAACCCAGCCACATCATGGATTCCTTACCCGACCCCGCTCTGGATTCTTCTCCTGATATCATTATCTATCACATCACGATTTTGCACTTTATCTCAAACCATCATTGTAATACAATACAAGCCTTATTCTATTTTGCTTTTGCGATTAACTTGTTCACTCACGTATGTGCAATAATTATTGTAATACGGGACGGTCTTGCTCCGATGGAAACGAAATCAAAACCGAAAATGAAACCGATCCCGGTTGCATCCTCGGTTTTCATATCGCTTTGTCTCATGGTTCCGGTTTCACTCTCGATTATTCCCTCTGCCAGACTGCTGAACTAGATTTTCTTTATCATTCTGTTGGTGTAAGAGTACTGTAGCACTATATCATTTCACATTTCAACGCCGTAACCAGCTCCAGATCACAACTAATGTCACAAAACATTATTTTTTAAATTTCAATAAAATGGTAATTTACCATGCATCCATAACAAATCGGTAGAAAACAGCCAAGTATTTTGACAAGAAAATACTGATTGAAAATTTGATTGAAAAAATTCAATCACGTCTTTATATTCAGATATATCTAGCGCTGGCTTCAACCGTGTAGACGTACAACCGACTCAAAATTTCCCTGTTCCCGTTAAGGATTCACAATACAAAAAAAAAATCACAAAACCAACAGAACGGAGAAAAGCTACCATGCATCTCATAACATCTTTAAAAAATCCGATTAAAATAAAACTATTCGGAACAATTAGAAATCCGCACAGCGAGTTTAGTCGGGTAAATACTAGTTTTCAAAACAGAAATAATCTGTAGCATTCCCAAAACAATGATTATTCTCCTTGAATGCTATAATCTGTTTTTTTTTTTTTTTAATTTCGGCAATAAATAAATAAGAGAACCCTTTACAACTACTGTCCACTTTTAAGGCCTACTAGAAGAACTACAAACAGACATAGTGATTAAAAAAGTTATAATCTTATATCTTTATAAAATACACGTTAAAGAAATTAAAACTCAACTGTCAAGTGATTTAAATTTATCAAACAATATAATCTCGATGATTTTGAAGTTCCATGCCACTGAATATTATCAAAACTTCGAAGGCATGTTTCTTCATTATTATCAAGAACAAATCTTTATAGTGTCAATCCTCTTATAATCTGAAATGATATAGACGAAATTAATAAAGTGTAACACAAATCAATTGTAAAAAAAAAACTGTCTCTTGTGAAAACTTTGGTTATATTTATTTGCCTGCCATATCGGCAACTCACAATGATCACGCGCAAACAGCCTGAATTCCTACGCTATTTATTTGCACAAACAAAAAGCTATTTCCGATTCGATTCTAGAGCGTGGATTTAGGCATCAGTTAAAATTTTCAATGCGGCAGTAAATGTATAAACAGTGGTTCAACGATTCGATACACAATCCAATCCGTCAGATAGAGGCACATTGATACAAAGAACCGATTTGACTCTTGCTTTATTTTTTTTATGCAAAAATTATAAAAATTGACAATTCGATTTTTTTATCAATAACTAGATCTAACTACTTTATTCTAACTGTATTATAACATAAATTAACAATTTTATGAAAATTATTTCTATTTGTATTTATAAGAAATATTACAGTATTTACAATATTAACTAAATAGTATTTGTAACGGATATATTATTAACTAATAATTTGATTAAAAATCTTCTCGTTTATATTTTAAATTTCATCTACCACAAATTAATTGCTTTAAAATCTTTCAAAAATACGGAGAACACAAAATAAATACTATTATTGAAACTGACATAACGGCAGACGAACTAAAATATTTAATTTCACCCTAAATAAATTTTATTCGCGCGCATCTAATCGACAACCTCCTTTCCTCACGAAGATAAACGAAAACAGAGCTCCATAATGGAGATCACGATCCATACCGATGTCTCAGGCGCACAGCGGTAGACGTTAGTCTTCGCGGCAGACAAAAAATGCAACTAAGATAAATAATTTTACTGTTAACTAGAAATAAATTCTGACTACTTACAGCTGCGTACAGACCGCAAATGATTCCTGTTTTGTTCGCGGTTCACAGATTTGTCGTAATAGCAAAAGCTAGTTCTAGGTACTATATTTAGTTTAATTTAATGAATAATGTAAGTATAGATTTTCACATAATCTTGGCTAGTAATAAGTACAGTGTTAAAAATTTGTACCGTTTGTTAGTGATCGTATGTGATTCAACGTTAGGATTCTTTGAATGGAAAAGAATCGATTTATTTAATGTTTCGATCTTGTTCGTGCTTAATACAAATGTGAGTCCTCGTCGTGACTTTCATTTGTTCGTGAACGCGAATGGAAATACAGCGGATAATGCAATCGCTATAAAACCATGTAATTCAGTTTGTATCGGCAAATCGATTGTATTATGAAATTTGTATCAAAAACGTGAATACATCATAAAAATATATATCTCTCTGTTCTAAATATGTTCTAGTCAATAAAAATAAAAAATATGTTCTAGTCAATAAGTTCAATTGTCAATCAGTATGTAACCATACAGAAAACTCGTTTCTTTGTGGAACTGATAGACATTTTTATATGAAACATTGGACTGTCCAGTGGTCAATTTATATTTCGCGATAGTGTCTTTCAAATATTATCGCTTTTTACACGCGAGGGGCAAAGATTAAATAATAATTATGTAACCGTCAATATCATCATTCACTGGTAAATTAAACTATCCTTTAAGAGGATTAATTGGCTACCAACTGGTAGTTAATTCATGAATCGACAAAATATGATTTGACAGCCGATTAACATAATTGATAAATTGATACATAGTGAAATCAGTTCTAAGACAGTGGCATTGATTGCGTCTAAGATGCTGATTGTGGACCAATGTTATTGTTTTTATTAAATCATGTTTATATAAAGATTTCCTTGTATTTATTAAAAATTAGTAGTTATAATAGTGAAGCAAATTCATTTATTAGTTAACAGTGGTACGCACCGAAAGAAAGAAACGAAAACCGTAAATTTAATAGTAAGATTTGACAGACTTTTCATACATTATTATCTGTTAATTCTCATTTTACTTTGGCACTTAGCGTTTTACATATTTTGGTGCACTCGCCGTAAAGGTCAGATAAAGTCCGAATTTACATGTTAAATACAAGTATTTAACATGTAAATTCGGATAAATATTCTCATTCAAAATATTCCAACAAAAACTCAATTGCAACGAATAAAACAAACATTGTTATCGTAACAAATGTATCAAGTTCAAGTATAAATAAAAGTGCGGATAAAACTAATATAACGGCCTCGGCGGATGCCAAAACGAGGTCCGGCCTTATTACAACTTCCTTCCGAAACTAAGTCGACGTGGCGAGGCTGCACCTGATATTGAATTGTACCGACAATTGGTGACCTCTCGTTAACAGGTTAGTTGTTTTCGTCGAACCTCAAATTTGAGGATCTTTTGCAATCGTCTGACGCGCTGGCTACTATATTATCATAATTGTTTTTAATTTTTAAACATTTTTTTCCATCCAAAGCAACTTATATAAGGTCGACATTAGCTAACGCATTGTGGTTAAATGTAGGATCCTTAAATGTAAAGATACATTGGCGTAACTTTAGACTCGACTTCAAATTTTTCACACAATCGCATGGACAATACGCGTTTAAAGTTTTATATAAGCTCATAGAGAAAGCTCATTACGATGTCCGCTTTTCACGCTCAATAACAGTAAGATACTCGAGCATGTCTTTACTAGGGCCGCCGCCAAGACGTACACTCTCCCACAGTCCTTTTTCTACACTTCAGTACGAAGGGCTTCCTCGACAAGCTGACCCATTTAGGTCCGGCGACTGCTAACGCCCGCCGTCACCAACAGGATGACCATCTCCGGGACCACAGAGCGAGTGGTTTCATTTGGCTTAAATTAAAAACTCAGCGTCGAACTCGCTGGCCCGGAACTGACGCTTTCAACCACTGAGCTACCGCCGCTCTCGTAGTCGTAAGAGACAAAAGAGAATTCTTCATTTTAATATAATTTTATACAATAATACAATTTAATACAATAATACAATTTTAAAAAATATAAATGAGCAATGTCTGTTCCAAATGTGACTTCAATATGTATAATGAAGTGTCGTATCTGTACGTCAATATTAAGGCAAAGGTAAGGAGTGGAACGGTAGATTATTCTCGAACTGTACACGTGTTAAGCAATTTATGTTTAAACAAAAAAAATTCAAGTCAAAATTCAAGGTTTCCATTATGCTGATATGATTCAGAATTTAATTTAGGATTGTTATTGATATAAGCCACCCTCACTTTTGATTTACTCAATAAGAGTAAAGACGTAGTACGTTCTTTCGCTTTATTCGTTGTAGAAGAAACTGACTAATCATCACTAAGCTTTATCATCACCGATTTATGATTTAATAGCTCTCTAAGTTAACCTTACGTAAATACTCAATACATAGTCGTGTCATTATCTAATAACGCAATCGCGATCATATCCTATTCAAAATGCAGAAACGGCGGAAGCTGATTAAGGCACACAGGCATAAATTATGATGTATTTTATTGATCGCATAAACGTATTTTATGCGAACGCTTGCGATTGTCTAAAACAACATCCACGGTGTGATAGGTACACACCTTACGACTGAATATTTACATTCCTTGAATCACTATTCTCTTTGCCAATAACTGGGTGAGTTAAAAAATATTTCATATTAGTATTTTGTTCATCGATTTTGAATTATGCATACAGAGAAAATTAATTCCTACAACTAGAAACTCGGGTCGCACATCTGTTGCCATCGTTATACGCGAGAACATATGTACACCTTGTCATTGTTTAAATAAAAATATAATACAAGGGATAAACCTTAAATAAAACAGTAACAAAGCGCATGCGGTTGTAGTGTGGCTGAACTTTTTGAATCGAATCAATTCTATGTTGCGGTTCAAACGCCTATTCGTTTTATTTTCGTAACCCCCACAATCACTTGACATTATTATGTTTAAAACTTCTATCGTCTATATAGAGATTTATGATAACAATGCTATAAAACTAAATGTTAATTCCACGTATTTAAAAAAGTCTACAATTTGTCTTTGAAAATGATGATTAAATCATTGACTTATAATCTTCAAGTTACAAACTCTATTTTCTAAAATGAAATGTGTCGATGAAACTTGTGTTATCGCTACCTTATTGTAAGTCGTTGGGAATGATAAAATAGATTAATATCACTTAAAACCTTTTTCATAATATCATTTCAAACATCCTTAGAATAGATGATAGAAATACGAATTTAGATATAGCGAAAGTAATAAACAAAATAAGTGACAATTGTAATGGATCTGGGATTTTATTTTGGATATTCCGTTTTTTTTTTCTTTTTGCGAACAGTATCTTTTTTTGGTTTTAAATTTTAAATGGAAAGGGACAAAACAAAAAAGGTTTCAATCGCTTATAAATATCAAGGGAAAGCAAACCACATAAAAAATCTGATCTATTAAACCGACTCTATATGAGGGCATTTAACAATGTGTGACTATCAGATATTGGAAGTTTAATCTATGGCCTACGATCACGTGTACTGTTTTTTGTTACTACTACAAAAGATGAAGCTTCGATAGAAGCTGATACAAATTGACATTTTAAAAATCTTGTCTACAGGAACTACTTTTGAACTATTTTCGATAAATTTAAAATATTGTTAGTTTCACAAAGGGGCCGTCCATATATTACGTCATTCTAAATTTGGGGTTGGTCTGCGGGTGACGGTAAATGATGGAGACACGTCTGACGTCATTCTTGTGATACTACTCAAAATGATGAAGCTTCGAGCCAATAGATATGGAAGGATACAGATATTGACCCAGTATTTGCAAGAATCTTGCTCTGGAGCTATTCGAAACTAAATATATGTATAGAATAAATAATTATTATATTTTGAACATTGCCAAAGTACACAATAATAAAAGATGATTCTATAAAAACATTTTAATGCTACCCTATTTTCAAATCCGCAAATGTTTAATTTTGTCAAGTATGACGTCAGTTTTGCGAGGGAGGTAAATCCGACAAGGTCGGGAAATCGATGACGTAATATGGACGGAAAGAATGCCAAAAATGACGTAATATTGCGAGGTAAATCCGACAACGAGTAGTGACTCGTTGGCATAGAATCCCAAATGGACGTTAATAAATTAACGTCCACGCATAACCGGAAGAATCAGACATACACACATACGGACCCCTTTGAAAAATATAAACCATACTTTATTTAGCGCATAAATAAAGTGTATGACAATAAAGATTGTTTTAAAAGTGTGTTAGCAGTGTGTAGCGTGCATAAGTACGTTTAAGTCGCGCAACAACTGCGCTTAGGGAGGGAATTATCGCGCCGGCGCCGTGGAACGACCCGTTACGGCGCGTCATTCTGACGTGATGCGTAAACGCCATCCCCGAAACAGCATCGTGCCTATACGAGTTAATATTATATTAAACAATATGCAGTTAGAGACATATATCAATTAAATAAAGAAAAGTATACTCATTATATTCTAAGTCGCATAATTACTGACCTCGATACAAATTTTTTTTTTTTTTGAATTATAAACATATTGCTCCGACATACCTTTCGTTCCTGATATATTTGTTTGTGTCTGATTATGTTCTTTGTTCCACAGAAAAATCTGTTTTCACAGAGAATTCTGAATATTTGTTAATAAATGTCTTGTTTTACAATATATGTTACACAAAATAAAACGATGTATTTTAGTTAAATTAATCATACTTAATACGACTCTAAACGGAAAACGAACAGTTAATGTATTAAGATTTGTAAAATATCTATTAAAAACCGTCTTAATATTTTTAAATGTTTGTAAAAACACTAAATTCAATTATAAACACAATTCAATAATCTTCAGTAAATCTAAATCTCTAATTTATCTTTATTTAAGGCTATGAAATCTTATTCATTATAATTTTTCATTGTACGAAAAATTGCGGTGCTGTTTAATTGAATACGAGAATAACATTTATACAGTGTATGTCTAATGAAGAAAACTAAGAGTTGTTTTTCCCGTAACGTCACAACAGTCACAAAATCTATATTTTTTTTAATTTAAATGTCATTAAATTTTATCGGCTGGTCCTGCGCATACAAAAATAAACGAACGATTTCACTTCTTTAGACAGATTGTATGAAATTCTGATAATATTTTTAGTGGTAATATATTAACGAGACGTGATATAGTTCAGCTTTCTTTGAATACTAGTATCTAGACGACCGAGCTTTGTTCGGTGTCTTTCGAGTTTGTCGTGGGAAAATGGGAAAATGACAATTCCCACAGAGAAAATAGCTTATATTCAACAATAAATATTTACATACATAATACAACGTGTATACTGCCATCTATAATTTATATCATGATGTGCCATTTGTTGTTAAAAACCAATAAAATAGTTAGAAACTTTTCTTCTATCTCGTTTTGCGAGGGAAGAAGCCTATGTAGATAAACTTTAAAACCAACACTTTATTCGGTGGATTTATTCGTCAACGGTGCCGATATACAACATTAGAATTGTAGTATTTTAACTCGGGCAATATTCACCGACCCTTCTGATTGTTTATAATCCACATCCAATAGAAAAATAACGATTTATAACGTGTTGTTAACATGAACGGCGCCATGAAACGAAAATTGTTTTCTGTACGGAAACCGGGCCGGACGCCCGTCGTAATCCCTTCGGCGCGGTGCCGGCACGTAAACAATTTTATGCCATCGATATTCCATAACCCGCAGCCTGTCGAACTTTGAAACCGTTATTGAAAAATCCGTTACATTCACGTGATCCAATATTGAGCAACGACACAGAAGAATATTGGTATATATTTGAGCCGGATCGTTGAACCCTTTTCTATTGTTTATAAGTCGAATTTTGCTTCTGCTCGTATTAATTTGGATTGAATTAATTCTTGGAGATACTACACAATAAGCATGAAAAATAATTATTTTTCACATTGGAAATGCCTTAAAATATATTGTTGTACTTTAAAGCGTTACCAGTCTCAAAATAAACTTTTCAAAAAACAGTGTGTTAATTACATATCAAAATTTTCTTTCAGTTTTTCACTAAAACTTTTGTATTTCATCCCGACGCGACGAAATGGTTGCAAATAACAATATTCTCAGTATTTGAAAAATTTTACACGCGTGCGTTCGATGTTCAGTCAAAACTCGATCTCCTAGAATCGACTCACCTTTGAATATTAAGGACCATTTTTCACGTTTATTATCACAAATTCGCGTAACTGTCATTTACTTGGTCACTGAACATAGGCACTGTCACTCCGCCGTACAAAAGACATCAACGCGTACCCGTCCGCGCGCTGCCGTGCTCCGCGGCCCAGTGCCCGCAGCTGCGGTCTCTCGCCCGCGAAGCGGACAAAAGCTTAGAGGGGGCGATAATGAGACCCCGAAACCGACGCGGCTCTCGTGCCCAGTCTACCGGACAAATCGTTTATCGAAATCTCGATTTGCGGGAGAATAATTCCCGTCTCATTTATGGTAACTTCGATTTATTTATTATCTCAACATTATAAATCATATATTATTACTGATTAGCTGTATAGCACACCTTATAAATCATTGCATTTAAATTACATGAGTCTGTCTGTCTGCAAAGGCTAGTCTCAAAAACTACTGCAGAGAATTTCATGCGGTTTTCACTAATAGTGTGACTGATTCGCGAGGAAGGTTAGTGTGTATTTAGTATTAGGTGATTTGTTCAAATTGCCTATATGAATTGGAGAAAATACGCTTCCTGAGAAATTTTATTTGACATGCGCTGCGTATACATAAATCAAAGGGCGTATATACTTTGACACAAAATATACATTTATTAGCTTCCGCCCGCGGCTCCGTCGGTGATGACAGAATGTATTCCTCCATTTTATATATCGACTGATTACGTTTCCAATTATGATAGCGTTTGTTATCCCGTACTAGATTCTGATCTCAATTCTCGATTTCAGTCCCTCCCGGTTTCGAATCTTGATTCTGCTCATTTCACTTACGATTTAGATTCCGTTCCTGATCACGGTTACAATTTGAATAAAGAAAGCCAGGACAAATGCTAGTAACAGAAAAAAATTATGATATATTATAGCTACCCATAAGTAAGACTGAAATTAGTTATTTTAAACACGGAATTTTATTCCAGCAAATAATTCAACGAATGTTATATGTAAAGCTTTTTTCTAATTATAATAATCTAAGTTAAGTATATTTATAAATATACATACAGAATAATCTTAATAAATTATTTTGTTTAATTATTTTCAATCAAACTACTAAATCCGGTGTATAATTATGTAAAGATTAAATTAAGAATACTTTTTTTGTTTGTAAACCAATTAGAATAAAATAAACACTAAATGTTACGGCAACATTGCCATAATACATCACTGAAAACTGCATTTAAAATGGTTAAACCGTTTCTGAGATTAACGTGAACAAACTCACATACAAACAGACAAAATTTTTTTTGGATTCTGCAACACAAATACAACTCATGCAAATTGTATTTTTAAAAAGAATGTTTAATGTACACACACAGGGCGTTTACGATTTTATTACGTGTATAGATAATTACCAATAGATTAATCATATATAACCACCAAACACGCGATCCCTTACATAGACTATCTTCTGAAAGCTATCCCAGATCGTCTCATATTTTGGTCTAACGGGTGCAATCCCCGATGGCCCAGGGAATAGAGAACTTTTGTTTTTGCATTTGAATCGATTTAACACCTTGTTCACGTGATCATATACTAATTATAAGAATAAACATTTATTTCAAACAAGATTTCCATACCATATAGCGTTAGTAACATAGGTATGCGTAAATCTACTGTTAGTATTTAGATAGATATTTAATTACATTTCTTGTTAAATTAATATATCAATTAAAGATTACGTTGTCAAAAACTCCCCAGCCGGCTCACTGTTTATTTGACTGCGTGAAGTTGTATCCACCGCTCCAGCATCGGGCAGTCTCATCACTCTGCCCCCTCTGTACTCAGGATGCGGCTAGGATTGTTGCGCAGGCGTTCCATTGTGAAGGCACTCTTTTTCCTGATAATAACGTAAAAGTCATCATCGGTCTGATGGGCCTTCCCGAATATACCGGAAGCGCTGCAAAATCGTCATAGCCGAGGGGTTTTTTTTTAATAAATTATGAATACAAATGAAAAAGCGAACAAAAATAATTATTTGAATTTAGTGAAAAAGTACTAAAAAATTGTTTGTATTTACGTGCGCACGTAAGAAGTTGTACTTTTTTGGTGTAAATAATTTTTTTTCATCGATCGAAACATCTTTATTTTTTACCACAATACACAGCATTGAATTAATTATACAATAAATGTTTTGTACTGATTTCTGTGTACGTAGTCCTGGTATCTGATTGAACGTTAACTGGCGATCGATACATTTTTATTTATTTTTTATCAAAATCCGTCATATAAACGTTTAGTACTGCTTCCTGCGTATGTTATCCTGGTATTCGAAATCCGAATTTTATTACATGGTTATATGTTCAAAATCAACTCCTGTCAAATTTCTTAATACGCCAAAAGAAGGTATAACTTCAATACCAGTTTCAAAATCAAAATTCTTGTATCTAAACATACTAATACGTATTTACTACAGCTCAGTATCTCCTTACCTTTACAACACATGCTAATCTCTTAATTGCATTTAAGGCCAAGTGCAATGCCAAACGCAACGCGTCACGCCCCACACTGTTTTGTGAGAAGGAGAATCGACTTAAAGCGGCAGAGTAAGGAAGATGGATTGTCATTTAGTTACGCAGAACTTTTTGTCGTAAGCGACATTTTAGTTTTTTATTTATAATGAGAAAACTATTTATTATAAACAAAAATACTTAAGGCCAACCCTGTATAATTATATTTTACTAATTATGTTTAAATTTTGTTTTTTTATCGTTTGTCCTGTTAGAAATTTATTGGTATTAGTGTTTTAAGTGAACGTACTTTAGTATTTTTTATCATAAATAACGTGCTGTGTATTTAAGCTTTCCCTACGGTAGAACTCAGAACATATTTTGTATACTTAGAATTTTTTTTTTGAGTTTGCTAGGTATAACAGTTTTCTAGAAATATTCGTTTAAAGGTACTCATAATCAAAGCATACTTGGCCTTAACGGCTAACTGATACGTAACAGTTAAAATAACGTCAGACTGTACGAACTTCATTTTGTGTTACATTAGCACATTACATGCTCAAAATACACTCCGATCAGATTTTCCTAATGCGCCAAAAGAACTGTAACATCAAAAAATATAAAACAAATTTCTCAGTTTATTAACGTGTTTTATTGTTGAATGAAATGAGACGAAGTTTAATCTATTCACAATTTTCATTCTTATTATTCATCTATGGTCATCAATCGCTCCTTTTTAACAATTATAAGCAAATACATAGTAGCTGTTATTAGCGTTGCTAATGATATCGCCAGCGTTATCTTCATAGGCCTGAAAGATAGAAAGTTCAATTAAGTGTGAATCAGACTTCGTGAATAGTGGTCGATACAATCGATACTATGTAAGTTAAGACCTGGAAACCACATGGTCGTGCGCAGTAGCCGATTAGCTCATTAATCGCCTAATACGCAAGTATAATTGCATGATCCACAGATCTGACCTTTTGTGGCATTTACTGTACTACAGTGTTTCTTTTAAAGGTAAAAAAAATGTAAAAGTGATTTATTTTAATTTTTTATCACTGATCTACATTTAAAGCACATTTTTTAAACACCTTCGAATTCATGTAAAATCAATCCATGGATCAATTTCTCTAAGCTTTATTTCATTACGGGTCATTCAGTATATTGTGTTAAGTTTTCTATTACCCCACAAGCCGGCATATACATACACGCGTACTCATAATATTTTTGTTTCATAGATTCAGGCTCTCCAAATTGTCACCACTTCGGGAGACCACGGCCGGGACTGACGACTTAACCTGTCCCCTGATGTACGGAACGATAGTTTAATTAAGTACAAACTCATTGGACAATATATCAAGATTTAAATTCGGCATTCCTGGTTCAAATCAGGAACGCATTGTTAATCAATTACTACCGCCGTTCAACCGATATAAAACGGATTGTCTATTATTACGATATATATATATTTTCTTTTAGAATCAAGGAATAAGTGAATTAAATGAAAACTAAAGACTTTATATTGTATTGTAGCAGATAATATTTAAATTAAAGTACATTGTTTGCACATATATCGATTCATTATATTCATTTTCGTTTTTGATGAGCCTGTTAATGAGCATTACAAATATTTTTTTCAATAATCAGTCCCGCTGCTGTCATAATTTATTACATCAATAATGTACTGATATTTAGGGTTCCGTAGTTAAAGAGAAAACAAGAACCTTTATAGTTGCATCCTAACGGTTTGTCCGTCCATATGTACGACACAACACAGCCATTTTCTGATTTATTCTGGTGAAATTATAAAGGCTTTTATAACGCAAATTACACAACGCAACGTAAAGTATAACGCAAATTATTTGGAATTGTAATTTTTTTCAGATACCTACAAAGTTGTGTAACCAGGTGGTACCATTCTAACCATCGGCCCAAATGCGCATGGCACTTGGGCCGATGGTTAAGTTAGGTTAGGTTAGGTTAGAAATATTTATTTTTGGTATTTAAATATCAAACTAAGTAACGGCTTATACAAGACACCTACTCTATAAATTTCATCAATATACTTGTAGATTTTGAATAAAATGATTGTGACAGACGGACGGATGGACGAACGGACTGACATGACGAATCTATAAAGGTTTCTGTTTTTGACATTTAGGCTCGGAATCATAAAAACCAACATTATTTATAAGACACTTTAATTAATTTTTTTAATCAAATTTTCAAACAGAAATACGATAATCTTTTATCGTATTTTCTTATCTATATTAGTTGCACTAAAACTAAGTGCAATTGCAAATTTAACGTCAATGCATTTATTGCGACGAGTGGAGTCCGGAATGCGAGTGTTCGATTCCTGGCATACACAACCGTACTTGATCAGTTGTCTTTTGTATATGCTATTGATATAAAACATTTTCTCACTTTCAAAGATAAAAGGTAGAATTCTCATATTATGGCTGCAGTCGAGAGATTTGAAAAATCAAAACAAAGATGTCGGGAATTTAGTCAATGTATGTACTTTCAATATATAATAGACTAGATTTTACCCGCGACTCCGCCCGCGTGAACATCAAATTTTTCATCATTTATATTGACAGATCTGAGTCATGAGCCTGTGATACTCGCACTCTCCAAAAATCTGACAGTAGGTAAGTACCATTTGCCCAAATCTATTCAGTAGGTAATTCAGATTAAAGAGAGCAAAAAAATTGAATTTACTCTTTGTTTAGCCCTTACGTGTAATGTGAAGTGATAGATTTTGCCCTAACTTAAGCAGTAAATTACTTGTAATTAAATACAAAAAGTTTTGTTCAAATCGGTTAATTTCTGAGTGATACTTGAACAAGCAAATAGACAAATATACAAACAAACAATCAAAAGGTTGAAATACAACTCTTTTGGGATTTATGTCATATATATATGTAATTCACACCACTTAGTTATTCTCAAAAAATATTAAATGTATAGATAAGTCTTCCTTACGATTTTATTTTATTATAATATATATAGATTCAACAGCGGTGCGGTATCGCTGGTCGATACACCCGCCTGCGATATCAAAAGATCTGATGAATCCACTACAGGAAACGTGAGAAGGCCTACACCACTGCACATTTCTAGATTATGTGTAAGTTTAAAGATCAGTAATAATTGGTATTTGCTTTAAAGTTAGTCACATTTCTTACTCTTCTAAAAAAAAAGAGAGATAATACTTCACGACGAAACGTACTCTTAAAGTTGAAGAAAACTTAAGAGAACCTTCAAAAGCATGAAAAATTTCCAACTTGCATTGCCGACTAGCGTCAAATAATCTATTCCAAAGGATATCGATGTTCAATAGTGTGGTACCTTATATGGATTTTTAAAGTTATATCAAAAAAATCTGTTTACTATTGAAAAACTTATTCGACCGAATTAACCTTACATTCGTCTGTCCATAAAATCTACATAGACAATAGAATTTTCGTTTGGTTTCACCTATCAGAATCACGAAAATCCAAAGCCGTAGTCAGCGCGTAGTATACGAGGTGCAGGTAACAGTGCAGCAGATAGTACAGAACCAGCACCACGGCCTGGACGGAGAGTTGCACCACTTGTATCACGTTTGCCACCTTCCGCCGCCACGACTGCAATCACGACATATAGTCTACGATTCAACTATGTGATAACTACGAATATCTGATTCTTAATAAAAATGTAATTTATAATAATTATTTATAGTAATTATATTTTTCAGTCTTGACGTGGATAAATCTGCTTTTGAGGAAATGCTTTAACGCTTATCGGTATCGAATTCTAAAACAATACGAATAAATTATTTTAAACGTTTTTTAATGTCGCAGTCAGAATTATCTTACATTTACCAGGTCCACCCATTCATCAAGATTCGGTAAGTTAACATGTTTCAAGTTCGCTGCAAGATAATATGGAGAAAAGTAGAGTTTTCGGAAAAAAGTTTTTACGAAAATTTGTAAGGATAAATATGCGAAAAAGAATAAAATAAGAAGCTTTCTGACAGTGGCCATGCTGAATATACGAGAGGAGCAGACCTTCTCAGGTCATGTCTTTTTGGGTTTCACCGATGTATGATCAGTTTTTTATGATTACATAAACTGTCACCGTCAGACAAATGTTTATTCATTTACAAAATTGCATTTATAAAAACTTCTTATTTAACTGTTTTTTAATTACAAATTATAAAATTAATAGAAGGTAACTAGTATTTAATGTAAAAGAATAAATTATAAGACAATTTATCATAGAAAATTCGATGCAATTATTGTTGACATAAGATGTTTACTAAGCAAAATTGCTTTATATATGCAATGGCTATTTTTTTTTGTTCGCGCATCAACTAAAAATTACTGAACTAATTAGTATGGAACTTTGAACATTCGACGCGGAATCGATTGTGGTTGGTTTTAGGCTTACTATTTTTTGAATTTCATGCGCGCTTATTATTATTTCATGCACCATATTTCATCATTACTTACTCACTTTCACAACCCACAAGAAGTTAGTTAATAAATTACAAAATAGGAAAACAATATTCATTAAATAGTGGTGAAATACATTCTTATTATATTGTTTTTAAAGATATCGTGATTAAGTATACTTGATTAACATATGAGATATTTCTCCTAGCTTGTAGTGGAGAGTAATGTGTAATTATATAAAGAATCTGGAATAGGCTATGTCATAATACAGCTAAAACGAGAAATGGATGCTAATCACTATTTTGTTCATAACTAAGTGGAAAACTATGAAAAATAATATATGAAATGGAAATGATACCCAAGTTAAAAGAATTAATGACTATACGACAATTTAAAAAATATGCTATACTATATTGTGTGGCAAGACATGAAACAAAACAATTTCAGACGAGAGTGAAGTTATCTGTCTGAACGAAGAGATGGCAGGTATCACCCGAAGTCTGAAATCGAGTTGCATCCTGTGGCACACGCTATATATTTCATACAATTTATCTTGAGCTGCCAGTTTTAACGTTTCCTGCGTTTATTTAAATCGTGAAAATTTATCTGTCGAATTAGCTAATTATTAGAATGGCATTTATAGAGGTTTGAAATAAACAAAAGCCACTCTGAAAGTAGAACTAAAATGATTGTTAATTAAGACCTAAGTAAAAAGGATCGCATTACTTTGAAATTGTCTAGTTTTAATTAATGACTCGGCAGCCATTGAAATTCGCATTTTCAACACGGGTTATTTAAAAAAAATCTTATTTTGATCCCTTTCATAATTCCTATTTCGATTTTGATTCAATCCCAATTCCTATTATGGGTTAAGTTTCGATCTCCCTCGACGAAAAATTAAGCGAATTCGTGTATATACGTATTACGCCAGAGAAAAAGGTTTTTGCTATTTTATAAATAAAAAGTTGCAGTAAAATCTCTTTAGTTTTGTTGTTTGTATCTGGCCAGGTTTAGTACCATTAAGAACACGACAATTAAAAAAATGAAAAGTGAAAACGGCGTTCCGCCATTTTTTGACAACGTCTTAAATTAGGTTGCGGCTAGTCACTTTTAACTCGGTAACGTAACGATGAGTCAGAAGAAATGCGTCTCTCTCCACTCAACTATGATTTAGAGAATTAGTGCATAGCTTGCTGTATTGCAAGTTATTGTATGTATATTGTATATAAATACGTATGTATGTAAAGGTAAAAATAAAATTTTGTTAATATGAAATTCAGTGCGAGATTCTTTGTATAAATTAATGTTTTAAATATAATTCTTTGTATAAATAAATGTTTTAAATTGTTACTATTATTTCATCCTTCTTCCTACTATACGAATGAATATTCACATTAAAAATTTTACCATTCAAAGTCGGAAAACTTTCGGTATACCGTTCCGCCAAATTTTTTACTGTTTTTCTGTCCATCAAAATCAATGAATCTAACGCAGAAATTCGAAATGTTTTGAAGCTTTATTATAACAAATGGAAAAATGCGACACAAGCCGCGAAAAGAATTTGTGACGTTTATGGACCTAATGCAGTGTCGTTAAGATTAGCACAAAACTGGTTCAAGGGTTTTCATCCAGTAATTGGGTCTGGGTGTTTCTATGTGTTATACGTATATATTTACAAAAAAAAAAGTATGTATGTATATATCAACTGTCTGGTACCCATAGTACAAGCCTCGTTGCTTAGTTTGGGACCAGACGGTGCTGTGTATATATGTCCGAAGATATCAATATTATTATTATGTATTATATTTTGATGCCAAACATGAACCTCGCTGTAGTCGACCTGTTACGGATAAAGTCGTTACTATTTTTAGAAAAGTAGAGCCAGATCGACATATTAGTTTTTAAGACATAGCTGAAAAGCTAGGGATTGACTAAAAAAACACTTTTGATCCATTTGAAAAAACTAGATATAGAAAAAAAAGCTCAATACTTGGACCTGAGACGAGTTCACTAAAAGAAATCTAATGAATCGTGTACTCATTTATGATTTTCTATTGGAACGTAATGAAACCGAACCGTTTTTGAAAAAAATTATCACTAATGATAAAAAATGGATTACCTACAATAAAAGCGTGCGGAAAAGGTCATTATTAAAAGGCAAGCAAGCGCCACAGACTATACAAAGAGAAACCCGGATTAACTCGTAATACGTTGACGCTATGTGTATGATGGGATTGAAAGGGAATTATTCATTATGAGCTTTCACCGCCGGGAAAAACCATCAATTCGGATCTCTACTGCCAACAGCTGATGAAACTCAAGCAAGAGACAGAGAAGAAAAAAGGCCGGAATCGATCAACAGAAAGGGTGTGGGTATTCACCATAATAATGCCAGACCACACACATCTTTAGCCACTTAGCAAATATCAAGAGTTTGGTTGAGAAATATTAATGCATTCACCATATATCCCTGACCTTGCACCCTCACCTTATCATCTGTTTCGGTCTCTTCAAAATTCTTTAGGTAGCGTTAAGTTAACGTCGAGAGAGGACTATCAAAACTACTAGTCGCAATTTTTAATCAAAACTCCCAAAATTTTTACGGCAATGAAATTTTCACTACCTACAAAATGGCAAAAATTTGTTAAACAAAATGGCATATATATGTTACAATTAAATGTAAATAAAATTTTATGAAAATTTATCTTAGATTTGTATATATAATACGAAAAAGAACGACCTTATATATACAGAATTAGACGACCCAATCATGAACATACAAGGTACAAAAATTAAATCTGATTTATGGTTAATTTTGAGGTACATTTAAAAATTTTAAAAAAATGTGATTAACTTCTTCACAAAAGAAATATATCGCATAAACGGTTTTTTTTTATGAAAAATACAAATGTTTTTTAAACAGTTTTAAAAATCGTGTAATACGCAAATGAATTTGGAAATGAAAATCTATGCCTAGTATAGTCTTAATAAAATTAACGATTTAAATGAATAAAAGGTAGCCAATGTTTAATGTTTTTTCTTTTGATTATATCGTTTCTTAAGTACTGTTTATCCTGAAACGTTATTTTATCATATATTCATCACACAATAGTCAAGGCGTAATTCCATGCCTTGACTAAAACAAATAGTAAGGGGCAATATTATTATGAATGAATATCTCAAGAAATATATCTTGTTTGGTAGAAATTCTTCTATTTCTTCCTATATCTCCTTAAACGTTTTAATACGAAAAAATGTACAAAAATTTGTGATTATGAATACATTATTCATGAATATTTATTATTTATTTAAAATTTTATTCGTCGCATTGTGAACACTTTTCCTACATTATATAATATTATAAATTGTATATTTATATACCAATGAAACTAACTCATATATATTAAAAATACTTCTGGCCGGATGTGAACTTCGATCGAGACCGACATTAAGTGAAACGGGGTTAGGAAGCCCATTGAGCCTTCACGAGTAATCAACGGATCTAGATCAGGTAAATGACCTAAATCTCGCAATCACAATAAGCGACAACAAAAATACTTTTAACGCTATTATTTAAAATTTACACAATCGCTTTAATGAAAATTGCATATTATCCACATTAGAAGCTGAAAAATACACGCGAGTACTAGAGTCACAGTTGTTTTGTAAATTGATAATATTTGTAATAAATAAAATAATTGTAAATTTAATTTAATTGTAATTGACTTTATTACTTGATAGTACTGCAATGCGTTTCCAGAGAAGCTACGTTTTTCTATCGAAATTGGTCTAACTTCTAAAACATTACTTCTGAATAATTTCACTATTTATGAGCACAAAAAAAATGTTGTTACTGTGAATATTGAAATAGTGCTAGAAAAATATGTTTACGAAAGCAAAAAAAATTTGTATCAAGGATGGTTATATATCACTAGTGACTCGCCCCGGCTTCGCACGGGTAGCATTAATTATCTATAGTCAGATGACTTTTGGTGGATGATGAGGGACGCCGGCCGCATCTCGCATCCAAGAGGCCGGCAACGCATTGGTGACTACTCCGAGTCGCGAGTGTCCATGGACAGCGGTGATCATCTGTACTCTGTACAGATGATTGACTTGTTTGCCCCTCAATGTAATCAAAAAAAAAAACAGAAAAAAAACTTCACACGTCGCAGGGCTAATCTGACGATTTCTTGTATTTTTTTTTTAATTCCGTCCAGCTGTTTTGGACTCCACAGGGAACATGCACACACACATCGTTTTTTATATAAATACATTACAGTAATCTTACGAAAACAAGGTAATTATTGTATAATAATATACTATACTAAATTGTATTTACGAAAAAATTTCAAATTGTTTGGCAAAAAAGAAAGTATTCTAAAATGTATAGTAATCTCTAATTATCTTAAAAATTAATTATGCTTTTGTAGCACAAATTTCAATGGTGTCTAATAATCTTCATTCTTGGTCATATAAGTTTATTGTATTGTTAAGACAATAAATCACGATTTGTAGCTTTTTCGAAACAAATGGATTTATTGGATTAAATAGATGAACGGATGATAACTTTAATAATAACAAGGCCATGAAAACTATTTTATACTAAACGTAACAAATAAACAATTCATGTTTTGACAATGACAGTGCTGAATCAGCGCAACCGACTTATATGACTAGATGGTACTCAAATAATATTAGTGAAAATTCAAAAAAATTATCTCCTTTTCTATTCTAATCTCGCGACTGGCATTCCGAAACCAACCAAAATTCAATAAATATCAATACAATCACATTTTGTATTATCATTTTATTACATTTTTAATCATTTCAAATCAAAGTTTGTTTCGTTTCGCTTATTTTATGGTTTATTTCTACAGATCACAGGAATCCTTCGAGTTATCCGTTTCTTATAAAATATTTCAATTTGATACGTAAGGCGCACTGAAAATTTCTAGAATGAATGAAAAAAAAATTACTATGAACGGTCAAAAATGAACTTATTGTTCTCAAAATAGTCTCCGTTAGCGTAAGTGCACTTTTCATACGAATAAACAAATTTTGAAAACATTTCTGCTACTTCTCCCTGGTGACCTCGGAAACATGTTTTACGTCTTACTCTTCGACAGCCTCTTCTGATGATGAAAATCGGTAACCGTGTAAATGGTTTTAAATTATTGAGAACAAAAAAAATCACAGTATGAAAGATTGTGTCTTTATACGGGCTTGCTCATAAGTTCTAGGTTTTTCTCCTTTAAAAATTTATTTGTCTGTTTGGCCGTGTGAGAACTGGCATTAACGTGGTTCAAGATTATACGACGTTTACGGTTATTTTTACGGAGTTCGTCAATAACTTCCGGCAAAGAAATGACACCAATTACTATTCACGGTACGAGAGTTTTTCAAAGCAACAGTAGCCACGTGTCCAGTTTTATAAAAAAAAGAAGCAATCATCCGCTTAGAGGCACTTCGCTCATTGCACTTTGCTTGGTTTCGACTCATCTCGATAGACCCATACGGTTGATTGCCGCTTTGGTTTAGAGTCGTAGCAAAAAATCCATGTTTCATGACCTGTTACTATGTCCCATACCAAATTCGACGCCCCTTACTTGAATCTAGTAAACAGGGCATTGCACCACACGGGCTGTTCTTGAGCATCAACCAAATTGTATGAAATCTGCTGCGAGCACAACTTTTTCATACCCAAATCTTTGTGTAAGATTGATTGTGTTTGATTCATGCCTATACCTAAAGATGCCCGAATCTCGTGGTAGGTCACGTGCCTGTCTGTATCGATCATACGGCGCACAGCATCGATGTTTTTGTTGTTCGCCGCGGTAGACGGGCGACCATCACGAAATTCGTCACGGAGATTGACACGACCGCGCTTGAATTCTGCAAACCAGTTATAAATAGTCATCTTGCATGGTGCTTCGGCGCCAAAAGCAGTTCGAACCCGAGCAAGGCTCTGCTGCGCTTTCAAATTACATTTTAAAACGTAGAAAATCATACTATAAAAATTTTCACGACTTAAATCCATAGTGATGAAGATACGCAATTTTAAAAATGACGTCACAATGTAAAAACGATTGCCAGTTAGATGAAATAACCTGTATTCTACAGCTAAATAGTTCCATTTTCTGTTTTCAAGAGCTCAGCCATGAACAGACGGATGCTGGTCGTGGTTGACATTGTACATAGTTGTGGAAAGTTGGCGCATATAAACAGTGTCAAGTCAATGCTATTCATCGTTGAAGAGTTCTTACGCAAGTAGGCAGCTCCTAGTATTCTACTAGGAGCATCAGGCCGGGCTTGCCAAATGATTCTATAGTCATTGGACGCATTCAATGTGGTACGTACCGAAAAATGGAACAAAATCAAATTTTAAGATTTGACTATAGACACTAGCACAAGCCAGAATAGGAAACGGCTTGTTAAAATCAAATATATAAACTAAATTAATTATACACATAAAATATACTAAATATTGGTTAACTCTCAAGATTGGTAAGCTATTGAAATAACTGATTGAGAGCTTTCATAGAAACATCTAACTATAAAGACGGTTTAAGAAATAGAAGCATTGACATTTTAGTATCGTATAATATTTGAGATTGGCGCATATATTTTCTCCGTAACTATTACGCATAAGATGTAAGGAATCTTCGCACTTGAACACAGTACAATCTCAATCAACTTTATACGCCGCGATACATGTATTAAGGTAAAACGTAAAATATTTAGTTTAGTTCAATAAAGTAGGTTATTTAGTTCTTATAAAAACAGCTCATTATAAGTGATTTTTTCAAATAATAATAATAGATAATTATGATAATAGCCAATAAATAATAACCATTTTAAAGAAATCTTTGGATATAGGGGCTAAATTAAGCGCAAAACGTTAAACACCTTGAATATAAGAAATAAATCATTGTGATTTAAAGAAAATCAAATAATATTCAGGATTTTCAATAAAAAAAGTACATTTAATCATTATTAAAACAATTTTGCTATTGCAAACTGATTTAGGATTACCAATCCTTGAGTCAAGAGCATTTTAGTTTTAATACAGACACAACTCTCGTTTAAATTTTAAAGTTTAAATGTTATAATCGATGAACAAATAACAGAGAAATACAAATGTACAATATCTACTATACTACTAGAATTAGAAATATTATCGCTTCTATTATGTAAAAAATATGTAATTTCTATTTCTATTCTTAATCCTACATATGATATACAGATTCAGATTATTTAATTTAATACTAACGTCGTTGTTTCTTTGAAGGCCGATGAACATATCGTACTCCGATTCCGATAAATACGCCGCTATATTCAAATCCTGAAATTAATATCGTCAATTGACAAATACTAAATTCTTCAATAACGTATGCAAATTCGTATAATACTTTTTACATCTACATTATGTCGTCACTTAATTCTACACAAATAAATAGCACATTACCATTTTATTAGTTCCACGTAAGCGTCTATGTCTGAAATCGCCCGCTTGCATTGCCTCTAAGATTAAACACAAGCAAAGCTGCAAAATTTTATAAGAAATACCTAAATCAATGCACAACGGTTTTACTCATAAGTTTATTTTACGTATTTGAAGAAATTAAAAGTACTCTTTTTTAGTATATGCAAGAAAGAAAAAGATCTTTTATACCATCATAATGGGTATTTTAAGTTATCTGAATACGTAGTACAAGAAATAAGATTAAAAAATCCAAAAAAAATCTTTGCTTATATTATTCTATTTACTTAACACTTGTCTATTTCAAAGAACTAAAGAAGAGAAATATACGTCGAGGGCGCAGAGTAATTTTAAAACCATATATTAGCGTGAAATTCACGAATCAATTTAAAGCATACTTCTCGCACTTATCAACAAATGTCATGATTTGACATCGGTCAGATCAATTTATTCATTCTTACATTTAATTGTTCAGTTATGAAAATTGAAATTTTGGAACCAGCCAATATCATAATTTTGTGCGTAGATAAGAAATAAGTAAACGTTTTCCGTGACAGATAATATAATAGCTTTTAGAAATAATACAATCACAAAATGTCATACTGCATAGGACGTACGTTTAGACTATCAGACTAATTGGTGATTAAAAATATCATCTTTCAAGCAAAAATATTAGAGTGTAACATGTGTTTTACTTTTTTTTTTATATATTTAAATAAATTTCTAAGTGTTTCACAATATCTTTATGCATAAAGTCTTGTTACATTACAGGATATACAAATGCATCGGGTCAGCACCGTGAAGTCAATTAGCCAGTAAATTTTTATTGTTTTTGCTGAATGACTATGGTGCTTCAAAAAAGAATGATAAACTTGTAACGTAGATGCAACTTGGCGGGAACACAACCGCAGCGATTATAATTACTTGGCTATACAAATCCACTGTATTTGATGAATGCCTATAAATATTTTTTCACATTATGAATCTTTTCTGACTCAAATACGATCGATTACTACAATGTTTAATTCATTAAAGTCGAATAATATGTTTAAATTATTTTTTATACATTTTTTATTCTACAAGTTGTTTAGTGCAATGAAATTGAATTTCAGGAAGAGACGCGAATAGTCAACACTTCTAAAGAGGGCAAAAAATCAAAATTAAGACTTAAAAAAAAGTACCTAAAAAGAAAACATTATAAAACACGCGCACCCGTTTCGAATCCCGGCGAGAGAATGAGTTCTCAACTAAGTTAAATTAAACCATAAACTCCGTGTTTTGCCGAGAACGGCAGACTATGAACATATACTGGGCGTTCTTGGTGATGAGGTTCTTGACGTGTTTGGTGATACCACAGTTGGGCCACCGTCGAGCGGTCCGAGAGGCCGCATAATCTAAAATGAAAAAACGTGGATACGACAAAAAAAGGAAACACAACACAACCTATTGTTTCGGAGGTAGTGAAAATGGTTTCTCACGTTCACCCATCGTACTTTTTTACTTTCAGCCATAGATTCGGTCGATTAATTTTCGGATAGATATCTAGTCCGGCCGAGTTGCGGGGTCGGCTCGAGTCGCGAACGGCCGCGCGCGACCACGCACGTCCAGTGCGAAAGTGAACCATAAATATCGAATTATCCTACTTGTTCAGCGGAGATTATGACGATGAATAAATATAAAAAAAAAGTATTGGACTACTTGCCGCGAAAACAGTGTTCGAAACGGAATCGTAACCGCTTTTATTATTGCAATGCAACTTTGACAAATAGATTTTAAGTGTGGAAAATTTGACACATTCACTGACTTCACTTATTCGTGTAATGTGCGAAGCAGAAATATTTTTGAAGTGAAACTTCTTAGATGGGGTTTCTATAATTGATAATTGGACGAGAATTGAGAGTGGAATTTCAAGGACGCATCACGTTAAGACATATTCCGCTACATGAGAGAGAAGAAAAGTATAACATAGTGAGAAGAAAAATCTGTACGTTCTGACGTCATAGAGGTAGAGTAAAAGAGCGGGCCGTATACACAGCGATACAAAACGATAAAATGAGATATTGTCGCGCATGCGCGCGTTATAAAACTACCTGTTAAACGCTATATGTAACCGCTAACGTACTATGGTTTGTATAATTAATATTTACCATTGTCTTTTGTAATTATTTACGTTTATATCCTGTGCCTATTTGATTAGGTATATCCGTGAAGAGTTATTACTTCAGAAGATTGACTTCTATCACAGGTACGGTGCAAACCAACTTTTCAAAGTTGCGTTTTTTGTTGAATAAATAAATGTAGAATAAAATTCTTAAACTTTTAGTTTGAATATAAAAAAAATGTGAGCCGTCACGGGACGCCTGACAGATGTGAAACATCGAGTTTGTACAAGTAATATGCATTAAAATCAAGATTACGACAGGAACTAAATATAGCATAATGGAATAATGGAGAAATTAAATATGACGATTTAGAAGAAATTAAATATAATTTTTTTACAGAAAATGATGACTATTTATTTAGTAAATATTTATTTTCATTAAATACAAAAAATTCATATTAATTTCAAGTTGCCACAACTTAATTCATTTCATTTGTGACTTCAGTAATGGTTATATTCGATGTTTCCTCTGACGGTATTACTGTGACAATTGCTTGTCACAGTAATAATTAATAATTGATTATTATTAATAATGACGGGTTGCCACGCTGTACTATAGATATATACAGTCCTCAGGTAGTAGTGTGTACGATGTGGCGACGCGTCGCCATGCGCAAGCGACTGTGCGACTTCCTTCTCACTCAGTTCGATGGTGGTGTTTACTACGGTATACATTTTGACTATATATATACCCTAGTATAGCGTGGTGACCCGTCGCCACGGCAAGCCTCGCCACGCCAATAGTCCGGTTTACCCTGCGCCTATAGATGTTTCACATCAAAAGGAAAAATTCAACATGTCAAACAATGAACAAATTCAGCAACCCAGCCCACACATGTTGAGCATAGAATGCATTTTCTTTTTCATTTTTTCTTTTCTTTATCTATTACAAATCCACACAATTACATCACCTTATAATGAATCCTCATGTGAGAAATATTTGAAAACACAACGTTTACCTTATGATATTTCAATCATAAAGTAAACGTTATCTATCAACTAAATTTTAAACTGACTGCATATAAACTTGAAACAATTCAACTAGTTTAGTCACACAAATGTAATTTTTTATTAATTTATTTAGTATTTTATCTTATGAATGACTTTTATCTGGTGCATGAAAAATCAGCCCTAACGAAAAACAAATTATTCAAGGTTGTACATGTCACTCTAAAGAATCAAATTACAGTTACAGGTATTTACTTGAGAAAATTTTCTTTTAATGCATTCTTTATTACAATGTCGAGCTTATGACTAACAAACCACAAAACAGTGAGGCACTGTTATAACTTTGTTGTTATGAAAAATGTCGATGACATTTTTTACACGATTCGAGAGGTATTAACGGTTAGGCGCAACTTATGACATAAACCACGTAACGCGTGTGCGGTCCCGTTGGTCCGCGTCGTACGTTGTCGCAGGTTAGGTCGACGTTGAGACAGCGTATCCATGTTCGCACGATATTTAAAAATCACTATTGAATTTCTTATTTATGTATTTAAAGAAATTCATCTCCTTAAATCAATGGAAATTGTATAATGATATATCTATGGTTGTTTTCGATTTTTTTTTTGTATTCTTAATGGTAATATACAGTAACATTTAAAATTGTATTTTATCACACAAGAATAATACAATATGTTAATTTCAAGAACGAATAATTTACCAAACAATTACTTATCATTTATATAAATAGTCATTTTGTGCACGACCTGAAATACTTTTCTTTTAAATTAATACGAACTTCCTGCTATGCTAAAGTATATTTTGAAATGAATGGTTGTGCATTCATTTATTTCTTTCAATTAATGTAAACATTGTGATCCTTTCTTCGAAGCTTTGTAGAAAATTAGTGTGAATAGAATTCTTATCAGATAAAAATTTAACTAATTTTCATAAATTCGTATACGGTTTTAATACAATATAAAAACAATAATAAAAAGAAAGTTACGAATAACATTTTTAGAACATAAAAAAGCTCTAAATTATAATCTCGTCACTGATAATGTCTTTAAATTGATTGTATTTCATAAACCTGCTCTGAGAACATACAGCAAACACGTTTTTATAGAATTCGCACTTAACAATTACGAACTGATTAATTAAAAAACATGAAAATATATCAGAGTATATCAAAGTACTGCTAATCTATTGCCGTATCACGTAATTAAGTGTTCTAATGTTTCTGATAAAACTGAAACAGTCCTATGCAGATGACACGTTAAAAATTTTTGTAGATATCAAATTTGTCTACAAACAGCAGAGTGAATGTTGTCATAGATGGATAGAATTTCTGAAATTATGGGCCCAGACCTCGATTGTTTCCGATAAGTTGGTGAATTCTTCTGATATGACATAAATTGTTGTTATAATGTAGCGTTAAATAGCCCGTTTTATTTGAAATAAAACAATATGCTCATGATGTACTTTGCGTAGTTGTATAAATATTTCATTTTTTCTCGAATCAATGAAAGTTGAATAAACTAGCCATAGTCAATGTATATGAAAAAACTACAATATTAATATATTTTTTAATACGTATTGTTGTGCGTGAGGTCGCCTTCCTCTTCGAACTTACGAATCGTCAAATCCTACAACTTTGCCGATCCTGACGAATTTCGCTCAAACAGCGAAATTAACTTGAAACGTTACTAACTAAAAACCTATTTCAAATATTACTGTTTTCTCTTTTAAGTATAAAACTAGACTGTTTTCTGGCAGCACTGAGCCTTTATACGTTACCTAATATCAATTTGCTCGTTGTTTGCTATTAAAAAAAACGTCGAATTCGGTGTTGCCAATTTTTCTCCAAGAAATTTTATAGAGATCGGATAGAAGGAATCAAGAGGAGAGTAATTGATAAGGTTTAAAGAGATGTAGTCATATTTTGATGATGTTTCATAATTACAAAACAGGAACCTAATTAAGCATAGTAAAGTTATGGCGTTAGGCAATGTTAGGCATGTAGACACAGAATTCAAAGTAACAATATTACCCATCAATTTTCGGACAGTAGAGTTGTCAAAATTTCAAAATTTTATAGGTATTACATTTTCTGATTGGTTCCGATTTGTAGTTCATTTGCTAGGTACCTAGCTGTTTTCATGTCACTAGTAACTTCATGAAAATAATGTATGGTACTCATGCAATTAGTTTTTGGAATTTATTCCTTAAGAATCGATTTTTCATATAAGCCCGGTATAAAAATCATGGGGAGTAAACTCAAACTTGGCGTTACGTTACGTTACGTCCAGGTCAGTCTCGTGTGTATGGAGACCACACGTGTACACAGTGGCGGCGTAAGGCGTGGGCGACGTGGGCCACCGCCTACGGCCTCGCGGTACAAGGGCCCTGCGCCTCCAAAATTTATATTATGCATTGCTTAAAAGACATGCTTACAAGCGAGAATAAAATAAAAATATATATAAATTATTTATTATATAATTATTGTGTTATGAAATATGTTTTGTCGGGCAACATTTTCTTACGTTGTGTGTAACTATCGCGATTCCGCCGCCCGTGCGCCGCTGCTCGTGGCCGCCGCCTGGGAATCCCTGTTTTATTTGTTTACTTTCTTTACTAGGAAGCCAGCCAATCAAATCAAAGTAACAATGCAGTCGCTAGGCGCATAACAATAGAAACGTAATTCAGTCAATATTCTTTTGTTTTTATGGCTGCACGTACCTACCTATTTTGAAAAGACTAGTGCGTTCCATGTTTTAATAATATTTAGTGAATAAATAGATACCTAGTGTGTGTAGGTATATTGATTGCCTGATCCTGTAAATAAGCTGAACCAAAATTTAAAAACAGTGACTTAGAAATAAATTGTTTTTGTTTTCTTCGTGTTGTATTCCGGTTCCTGTACTTGTCTAAGGTAAGAAATAATTAATCCTACTATGCTACTAATATTATAAATGCGAAAGATTGTATGATTATTTATTTGTTTGTTACTCAATCACTCAAAAATTACTAAACGGATTTGAAATTTGGCACACAGATAGCTTATAGTATGGATTAACACATAGGCTATAAATTATTCCATTCAAAGTTTCCCGTGGGAACGGGTCTAGAATGTTTTACCCGAATTTTATGCAGACGAAGTCGCGGGCGGAAAGCTAGTTGGTAATAAATAAATACCGCAGTAATTACTTTAAAATATCAAAGCTTTAACGGTAAACAACGTAAGTATCAACTTTTAAGTTTTATTAAATTTAGGTTTCACAACATGTACATAAAACCGCAATTTTTAAAACTATTGCTTTTGTTTACAGTTTACGGATACGATATTATTGACATGTCCGGCCGAGATCGAGATATTGGAAGAAAATGGGAGTCAGGATCAGCAAAGAGAAAAGAAAAGCTGAAAGAACTGCATCCAACCAGGCTTTGAGTTTAAATATGATGAAGTTCCTCAACCAAACTGCATCTGGTAGTACTGTACCATCTGAATCGATAGCTTCTACTTCTACCCAACAAACGTCCGAGATACCGTTGGGCAATGCTCCAGATGCACTGAGTACCGAGAGCGAACTTCAGTTAGACGTAGAGTTAGGATCATGCTCTAGCCAATCAAAATGGACACTGAAATTCTTGTGCTGTCATCAAGTAATCAAGAAGAACAGGTTTTAGATTCTCCAATTGCAGCGACGACGCCAGTGCCATAGATCAACAAGTACTTGATAATTTGGATCCGGGATTTTGGAAGTTTCCATAACGGATTCACAGCGTCGGGACATAGTTCAAAGCGGCCCCACACAGCAATTAAATGATGATGAATATTATCCCAAAGGTGATGATCAAAGACACTTTTCCAATTTCTATTTCTCGAAAAAATTAAACAACGGTGAAACTCAACATCGTCGCTGGTTAGTTTATTCCAATTCCCAAAATAAAGTTTACTGTTTCCCATGCAAACTATTTGGCAATTCACAAACTCAGATGGTGCAAGGTGGATGTTGTGATTGGAAACATTTAAGTACAATTTTACATAGACATGAGAATACCAAAGAACATATGGCACATATGTTCCAATGGTTAACTTTAGAGAAAGGAATAAATCAAGGCAAAACAATAGACCAAGAAAACGAAAGGCTAATACGTGAATCTCAAAACATTGGCACAACTTAGAGAGAATAATTGACATAATTAATTTTTAGCCTCTCATAATCTTGCATTTAGAGGTCACAGAGAATCTCTCAAGACAGGTGACGTTAATAGGAATTCCGGTAATTTCATAGATTTATTTAAATTGATATCAAAATTTGATCCTACTTTACGAGAACACATGAAGCGTATTAGTGACAAACAGCTTTCACACAATTATTTAAGTCATGATATTCAAAATGAATTGATCATATTGATGTCAAAAGCAGTTCTCGATGAAATTGTTCGTAAGGTTAAAGAAGCAAAGTATTATTCTTTTGCTCGATTGCACTAGAGACTGTAATAGAGTTGAACAAATGTCGGTTATCTTAAGATTTTGTGATACGTCAACTGGCACAATAGTCGAACATTTTATGGGATTTCTAGCTGTTACTAAGACAACTGGAGAATATTTAGCCAATGCTATACTGGAACACCTAGAAAAATACGACTTAAACATTCAAGACTGCCGTGGCCAAGGTTACGACAATGGTGCAAATATGGTAGGTGTAAATACTGGAGTTAAAACTCGAATATTGAATATTAACCCTAGGGCATTTTCACACCTTGTGGCTGCCATAGTTGGAATCTACTGTTGGTGGATGCAGCGAACTCATCTGTGGCAGCAAAACTTTTTGGTTTCATACAAAAATTTATTTGCTATTTTCAAGTTCAAGCAAACGCTGGGATTTAATAAAAGGCAAATTAAAACTTACTATGAAACCTTTATCAGATACAAGATGGGAAAGTAGAGTCGAAGCTGTGAAGGCCGTATTATTGCAATTCGATGAAGTGATTGAATGCATCGAAAGCTTAAAAATCAAACTGAGCAATCAGACACTCTCAGTGATTGCGATTCGGTACTAAATGAAATGTTAAGTTTAGAATTTATCGTATCTTTACATGTGGTATGAGATATTATCGCGTGTTAATATGATAAGTAAATTATGGCAATCGGTACAAATTCATTTAAGCGTTGCTCTTGAACATTTACACACATTTTGTGAATGGATAAAAGAGTATCGGGAAACTGGATTCGAAAAATCGCTGTCTGATGTTCGGAAATTTACTGAGAGAAGCTGTTATGACCTGCCAAAGGAGTTTAGGAATAAAAGAGCTAAAAAGAAAAGGATGTTCGAGTATGAAAGCAGCGATCAACCTATACAGTCTCCTAAAATGCGGTATCAAATAGATTTTTTACGCCATGATTGATTCTATAATAACCAATATGGAATTAAGATTTACGTCTTTAAATCAACATTATAAAGATTTTGGTTTTCTCTATGATTTAAGCAAGCTAAAAATATGCCAGAGGAGCAAATATTAAAACACTGTAACGATTTACATAACGTCCTGTGTGTGGAGAGCAGTGACTTCCAACCTTTCGAATTATTTGAAGAATTAAAGACAATGATCCCAAATTTACCCAACTTCATTATAGATGTGAAACAGCTGCTGTCATATATAACAGAAAATAGCTTGAAGGAAATTTACCCAAATATATACATTGTAATCCGAATTTTATTAACAATTCCGGTAAGTACGGCCTCTGCTGAAAGGAGTTTTCGAAATTAAAGTTAATACAAAATTATTTAAGAAACACAATGGGCCAGGAAAGACTTTCAGCTTTGGCTGTTTTATCAATTGAATCAGATCTGGCATCTAGGCTAAATTACGAAACAATCATTAAGGAATTTAGTAAAGTTAAAGTAGGAAATTTCTGTTTCTTTAATAAAGAAAATACGAATATTTTAAAGATAGGTTAGGGTAGGATAGATTAGGTTAGGATAAGTACTCTTTAAGAAATGTATGTTAGTAGAAATGTTTTTTTTTCTAGGTTAGTGTAAAGAAATTATATTTAATAGTGCAGCCAATGTTTGCATTTATTGTCGTATTGTCATCTTCACCTTCTATTATTTACGATTTGTAATTTTCATTAATATTAATCTAATTTGTATTTTTATCAATAAAACTTGACAGTATTAGTTAATTTTTTTATACATTCCGGCTTCAGGTCGCCACAGAACAGGGCCTCGCGAAATATGTCTTGCCCACATCAAATTTAGGTCTTGCCCCGCCACTGCGTGTACAGTCTCCATATTCATGCGCAACTTATCTTGCGCATCCCCTAGCAGTATATATAACATATTTTAATCACCACAAAGCAATTGTCTCAGTATTCAATGATATTGATATTGTTCCTGAAATAAATACAACGCAAGATGATAGAAATGGTGTATCAAGTCAATCTTGCTTACAACTTTATAACATAAAGTTATCATTGTTTATGTTTTCATGGTTTATTTATGTATTTTAATAAGTGTATTGTATAATTAATATAAATAAATGTATCATGCATGCTTCAAGTAATATAAAAAATGCATTCATTTACCCTCATTATCTAATCTATTTCTTTTATAGTCATTCGTAAAGTGTAAACTCCAGACGTGTGTCATAGCTGACACACACACACTTTTCTCTACTTGTCTCAAAATGTAAACAATCTTGATGGGATTTATTACTAATTAATTTTCTTTATAAAATATAAAGTTTTACTGTAAATGTAGTCTTACAGTAAAGCTTAATTACATAAGTAATTCTACAATAAAAGCAATTAATTACAAAAGTAATTTGCTTATATGTAGTAAAATTTATTATTTTCGTACATATTAATAAGTACTAATAAAAAGACAGAAAGATTGTTTATATTTTAGGACAAGTAAAAAAACACAGATACTTTAGGTAGATATATTTTACTACGATACATTTATTGCTATATTACAAAATGGCGAAACCTAAGACGGTAATTTGACGGTAACAGACTGCGGTTTTGAAAAAAATAGACTTACATGTTACGATCTAATAGATGGCGTTTTTAAGCAAAACACTGATTTACATTTTACGCCCTAACAAATGGCGCTTTTAAAGAAAACACTCACGTTATCTAACAGATGGCGCTCTTAAAGAAAACACTAACTTACGTTATCTAACAGATGGCGTTTTTAAAGGAAACACTCACTTGAGTTATCTAACAGATGGCGCTTTTAAAGAAAAACATTGATTTACGTTTTACTAGCTAACAGATGGTGCTTTTAAAGCTAACACTGACTTACATTTTACGACCTAACAGATGGCACTATTAAAGCAAACACTGACTTACGTTTCTGGATTTAACAGATGGCGCTATTAAAAAAAGCACTGACTTACGTTTCTGGATTTAATAGATGGGGCTATTAAAGAAAACACTGACGTATTTTTCTGGATCTAACAGATGGCGCTTTTAAAGGAAACACTGATTTATATTTTACTGGCTAACAGGTGGCGCTTTTAAAGAAAACATTGATTTACGTTTTGCTAGGTAACAGGTGGTACTTTTAAAGCTAACACTGACTTACGTTTTACGACCTAACAAATGGCGCTTTCAAAGAAAACACTGACTTACATTTTACTAGCTAACAGGTGGCGCTTTTAAAAAAAACATTGATTATTATCTATCAGATGGCGCTCTTAAGGAAAATAGTGACTTACATTTCACGATCTGACAGATGGTGCTTTTAAATAAAACACTGGCTTACATTTTACTATCTAACAGATGGCATTTTTAAAGAAAATACGGACTTTTAATGAATTCCCTGCCATTCCCAGCATACACATAGCATCAACTTATTGCGAGTAAATCCGGGTTCGCTAGTCTGTAGTGTGCTGAGAAAAGATATACAAATCTTTCTACAAAACTATTTAAAAAAAGATCTAACATTTGCAAAACCAAAGCGACCTGATCAAAATGATGTACTTGACGATTGCATAGTTAAAAAAATAGAATTAATACAAGTTAACGAACTTCTTCGAACAAAATTTGTTTTGTTCGATGATTCTAATTTTATGTTTTTGATTTTTTGAGTTTGTGTCTGTGCAGGTAGAATTTTTTGTTTGATGGTGCGCATTTGTTTTGAATTTTTAAAATTGTTTCGCTGTTGTAGACAAATATAGGTACCAATTAGGTATTATAATAGTAATGATAATGGTCGCTAGTATTGAAAGCGCTGTGTTTCCTTTAAGAAAACAAATATTTTTCTAAATTGTTTGTAGTTTGATAACCCTGGCCCTTTTGATATATTTATATGAAGAAAATATAAAAGGCTACCTAACTTCGACCAAAAGACTTTAGAGACGATTTTTGGCTATAAGGATGTTATTTTATTCCTTTTGGAAGATTGTGTCACAATATTGTCCTACCTAATTAAATATATCTTGATTTCAGCATTATAAGTCTTAAAATGGCTTAGCAATGTAAGGTTGGCAAAGTTGGGCACATTGGCACATAATTTTGCCCACATATTGATATTTCAATAACTCCTAAAATAATTTAACTTCGAGGTTTATAAATATCAAATTTGAATCCATGTTTGACGGTAGTGTAATTAGCTATGGTTTTCCATAAAAGACGTATTTTTTAAGTTATGATCGAAAAATTTTAAAAAAGGAGGCAAATTTGTAAATTTGACGGTATGTTTACAAAAGTATAGCTTAGTCAATAATATTGCGATTATATACTACACGAAGATGTTTCACGTCGGCGACTGGCTGACCTATAGTGGCACCTTGAATCGTGTGGGTAAAATGTGATTCCATATCAAAAGGAATTAATTAGCCGTATCGTGTACGACAATGGAGACCAACACCGATTCAGCGCTTAATGGCCACAGCGGTGCGTGTTTCGGCGCACTGTGAGCACCACTAATTCACATTTCCCTCGCAAACAGTTAAACTTCGGGTTAGCGGTACTGTTTCAGATTCTATTAGCGCTGCTTTTGTGGACTTCGACGGCCATTAAGCGTGGGAAGGTCGTCAGCATGCATTTGGTTGCACTTGTTATGCATTTTACAGTAATATTTTGTTTTATAACAGACGTGCAATACGTTCTGGTCACGCATTAAGTAACTTTAAGGTGAAAGAAGACAGAGAAATAAACCAACAATATTTCATTTTATACATATTATTATAAATATACCAATTTTTTCTAAAATTCAAACAAATGAGTAAAAATTCTAGGAATCGTAGAAGGGCAATACTATAAGGTTAGTATTATATCTCTTACTGTTTTAAAATTAAGAGACGCTTACATTTAAACAATACAGATTCATAACATTAACAAAATAAAGTACTTTTTAAATTAAATCATGAAGTTTATAGTTTCAGGAGCTTAAAATTTGAAACTATTTTAATACGGTATTGACTAGTAAATATACAAATACGGCATTCCGTACCAACACTTTATATCTATTTATTATGACAGCTAATATTTTATCAGTGGTTTGAAAATTTTTTTTCAATATTAAACTCCCACTAATTTGTTTATATTGTTGTGTAAGGAATCGTGGAAATTCATTATTTAACGCTTGCCTACAACTTACAGTAGCACACAGCATGCAACCCACTGCTATCATCAAATCTGATCTTCCACTACGGATCTCAACCCAACAAATCGAATTATAATCCGAAAGGATTGAAAGATATTGAGTATTGAAGCAAGTCCGTCAACAATTATGGAATAACCAACACCAAATTATTGTCCAAATCCTTACATGCAAATGTCTAATTATATAATTCGACGTTATTAGACGCTTACCCATAATAATTTGGTGAATAGTTTGGTTTTAGTTATTCTATTAATAGACATGTCTATAAGTATGATATCCATGGTTGAAGATGACTTATTTAGTGGCGACAAATAATATGTTCTCGGGCACGCTAAAGTAGATATGGTTGTTGACAAAATTCTGGTGATGTGTTCTACCGACACAAAAAATTCGTAGATATTTGTTATAGATCAGTGTGCTGGATCGAAAAAAAAATCAATACTAAAATTTGTTCTGATGTTCGATATCAGTCAATCCTCCCTATTTTCAGACTTCATATAAACTAATAATATGCCAGTGTAATTTATCTATTCCATCTTCTAACTCAGTATTCTTAACATTAAACCTAAAAATGCGTGCTTCATAGATTGCCAGCTCAAATCGTCGAGTATGTCAGCTATGCATTCGGAAACAGTGAGCGGTGGAAACGTTTGATATGCATAAATTTAAGCTTTAGTACTGTGTTAAACTTAGTGCCAGACACTTGCCTACAACATGCAGTAGCATGTAACACGCAACCCACCACTGACCCTCTAATCTACTCTTGCACTGCGAATCCCAATCCATTATGATTCGAGAGAATTGAGAGATATCGAACATCGAAGAGTAACCCTTGAGTTTTTTGCCCATTCTTCTTAAGATGAATCAGCATCTGAAATGGGTGGTAATGTGAATGTCGAAAAGAATTCAATAATGACGTATTTCAAGTGTAATTCTATTACCTAAGAAATGAAGCTATTTTTGTTTTGATCTGAGGCAAATTTTAATATTACGGACAAAAAATACGAACGAACTAATACAATATATTAGATGCTGCAAGCCTGCCATTGTCCACGCCGTAGTTGCTACGTACACATACCCGATTTGAAGTTTTTTTAGTTATGGCAATAACGCAGTTATTTTCTACTTATCGATAAATATTCAATTTCCAAAATATTATATTTTTATATCGACAGAGACCACAAAAATTACTCTTACTCAAAAATAGTCTCATTATATATCTATGGTGGAAAGAGAAGCATCACAGGAAGCGAACTCGAATTGTTATGTAAGTTTTTCACAACAAGCAAAAATATTTATTTTAATAATATGACTTTAAATACTCTTATGAGGCAAAATAGATAATAAAACCATAGTCAATGATAACAATCGAAATGAATTTTTGTTGAGTAGATACACTATTAAAATGTATTTATTATACGAATAAACGAAAGATATGTGTTTACGTTATTTTTACTCGTACAAGAAAACTAGCTTTTGCTCGAGACTCCGCCGCTTAAACATAAAATGATGAAAAAATTTTTTTAGATAGGATTTACGTAAATCCATTCTTAGTGAATGTCTACGTCCCGAAAAAATAACTGCAAAAAATCAAGTTAAACGGGCCAATAGTATCGGAGATCTCGTGATGAGTCAGTCAGTCAGTGGGTTTTCGCTTATATATGTATATAGATTAATGCAGTCTGACACTCATATTCACGAACGACACTATGTGTTTACTAACGCTATGCGTTTACTGTCATATTTGTATGCGATAAAATTTTAAAAGAATAGTTTCTAATTTCGTTTCTCTCTCTCTCTCTATGTTGGAAATCGCTCGTGCAACGAATTTGGGAATAGTGTAAGACTAATGATATTACATAAAAAAATAAGAAAATTTATTAATACAATAATGTAGGTATTTATATTTTTTATGGATCCTTAATTTAATGCCAATTAAAACAATATTGGCATTTTATTTTAAAGGTCTGAAAGTATACAATTTTGCTGTCGAAAACTAATTTGCACTGAATCTTAACATTCAGTGCATCTAAAAGGAAAAATTGATTTATCACTCACGCTATGCGTCTATCCGTTTGTCAGTTCGTTATTAACAATCCTGTTATTAATTTTTCTTAGAACTATAAAGTATCGGAATTTTCGAAAAATAAAACATTAACGAATTAAAGTTATTGTAATTAACATAATTGAAGAAAAAATTGAAACAATGCAAAAAACATAAAATATTTATTAAGGTTTAGGATATGGAAGGATCTTTAAAATTCGCAAGAAATTCAAGTATACGTCCATACTTAGATGTATCAGGTCCCTTTTCGATATATCTGCGTACCTATTCTAATTATTAAAATTAAATTGTCTTTAAAAAATTACAGAAAAATGATTACAGTTCGCAGTATCCTATTCTGTTGTTGTCGGATTTTAGATTCTATCACGCCACTGCCGAGGCGTACCTCCCCACAATCTTTTTTTTTAAATCAAGATGCCTGGATCCTAGCCCTATCTATACACTAACGCAGTGTGATGTGACCCAATGCAACAACGACAACATGCTCTCCGAGCCATAGACCGTGGATGGGCTCTATGGCACGTACAGCTAGCTCTACCCTAATGGGCTTAGTAGAACAAAACTTGAGGTTTGTAATGAACAAAGATTTTCTGCAGTAAAACAGTCGAAAACATGTATAATATTCGCTAGAAAGGAACATATACCTGTATACACCTGTGCCGCCTCTCGCTCTGATGCTAGCTGGATCTGACGTGGTGTTATCCCTCTTTCGTTTTCATATGTGCCTCGACCCGCCAATGATATTAACTCTACTATACAATTTAATAAGTCATCGGTCGATTAACCTGCGGTGAGTATCGAAACCGGAATCTTCTAGTTAAAAGGCAGCGCTCTTAACCAATGAGTCGCCGCCGCGGTAGAACCACTACTGAGCTAATATTCTTTAAAATGTTAGCTCAATAAGATATAGTTAGTTCTATAATATACTAGGTTAGAAGTTATACACTCTATAAAAATAGTGCCTATCACTACTTGATTTCGTGTTAATTTTATGATCTTAGTTCATTGCGTCAAACAATGAACAATACGAGTATGTCATTCACAGTCCGGTCATTAAGAATGTAGTTTTTCACTAGAAAAATATCAATTATATCCAGATTCTCATCTATGCTTACAAAACATATCCAATATTCATGCAACGAATATATAAATATCGATTTATTCGGTATAAGTGAGTCTAATAAAAATACCTCCCTAGGAATCCTTTCATATCGACTCCACGGCGTGTTCACACGTAATTGTATCGCGGTGACGCACAGCAGTTCCGATCATTATCCCGGATTTTTGTTAGTCGATTCTTTTAGACGATTCGTCGTGGCCACGCAACTATCCACCACCTGCCGTGTGGCGCGAATCGAAGCACACCGAACTACGGTCGTTCACTTACCCGAGCACGTAAGTTCAAGTAATCCGTTGCGATATAGTTTTTTTTTTCACGGTTTACCGACTCATTCGTTTTAATTAATTCCCTGTAATTCGTATTTTATATATGTTAGCGGCCCGCTTGCCAGGGCGTTATAGATGATAAAAGTAAATAGAAAATAAAATAGTGAAGGATATATAGAATTAAAAAAAAAACTTAAAGCGATTCCGTGACGAATAGTTAAAACCCATACTGATACGTTTAATAATTTTTTTAACTGATGCCCGGATAAAAAAATAGATTTCATTATATCTATATTGCTATATAGATATATATGAAGAAAATTCTGAGACATTTGTTTTATGACTAACTGACTTTAATTCTACCATTTTAAAATGTATGTCTGTCTGTCTGTATGGCCTTTTATATCTCAAGAACGGCTTGACCGATCTTGATAAAAGTCAATGTACAATCAGAACATGTGATTGCGCAAATGCTATTGTATGTCAGTCTGCGTGTAACTTCTTTTAATCGATCTTAATGAAAATTCGTGTAGAGTTAAAACATATGATTGCACAAATGATAGGCCACTTATACCTGTTGTCAGATTATATATATATATTTATAATTTGAGAACGGCTTGACCAATTTTGATGAAAATAGGTGTTGAGTCAAAACCCGTGATTACACAAATTATACGCCACTCTCTGTCATCCTGTATGTTATTTTATACGTAAGAAGCGTTTGACGGATCTTGATGAAAATTGGTGTACAGTAAGAGTAAATGGTATCCTGCTCGAGATAAAGGATGAAATCGATCATGCATCTATTCGCAAATATTCATAATCTCCTCCTTTTTTAGAACTTTGCCAAAGTAAGTATAACAAAAATGTATCATTGAAAATGTACTTATAAGCAATATAAAATAATATAGACACAACCCTACTAAATGCTCAACCAGACTGCAAGTCCGAGCACCGCAAGCCGCATACCGCCGCCAACCATAGTCGGATTTCTTTGGCAAATGTTCTATAAAGACTATAATTTCTTTGGCAAAGTTATTCCAAACAAGGAGATTATGAATCGATTCCAAAAGGTATCTGTCTGTGTGTTCTTTTATAACTTCAGAACGGTCGGACTGATCTTGATGTATTTGACAGGCGTTTGAACCAACTCACGTCCATATCGATATCGCTTGTTAAGAAATATAATTGACCCACTGTGGATTTGTACATTTTTGAAGGTAACATCATTTTCTCAACATTATTTCAAAGGGAAATGGCAAGTGTATTATGGTGAAATTACTAAAAATGTCTTCATAGTATTTGGGCTTGGCTACTTTTGAAAATTACCTCCTGATCTGACTGACCTGAACTATTTATCTATCTGGTTAGAGGTGAAAGTAGTTAAAGCATACTTTTTCTTATAAGAAATAAAATATTGAATCATAATGGAATAGTTTATTTGTAATTCGAACAAATGTAAAATAATTTGTCATTGTATATTTACAAAGAAAATTATGTACTTTTTGGTTTTTTTTTTTTGACATAATGCATTTGTATGTGCTAACTTCATTAATGTCAATAATCTCAAGTAAGTAAAAACTTTGAAATAGAATGTAATATTAAAATAATTGATCAGTATACCCCTTTTTTAAAAGAATTATTATGAAACAATCAATAATAAAATGATTTCAGGATCATGCATTAGAAGAAATTCCAAATCCATCTGGCTCAGGCTGCATCTATACAGGCAGAGTCCGACAGAGGTTGTTCCTAGTTCTGGATTCCGTGAAGCCCATCAGTTCAGTGAGAAGGAAAGCGAGCTCATTAATTTGCTATAGTATGTTACTAAAGTTAAAAGGGTGCCAGAGAAAGAAGCCATTTTAATATTCTATGACATTGTCAGGGTAGTTGCGAACTTGCTTATGGTAAATTAAGGTTAATCAAATCACTAAATTGATATTATTATAAATATCATATACAGAAATGATATGTTTTATGTTATTTCCATACACCGATAATAACCATTAAAATCAATAACTTTTTTTTATTTCTTTAGTAGCCATATTCATTTATTTTATGTAGTCGCGTGTGTGTGTATGTGTGCGTAATTTGCTTTTTATCCGGAGTTAAGGGGGTTGAATTTTGTATTAATTTTTTTATGGAACGAAGTATGACTTTAAAGTTGTGAAATGTGTCTTTCACAAACAGCTTGGAGAAGCAGTGTTGTGCAATGTATAAAAATTAGTATTTTGGTTTTTTTTACATGCTTAAAAAAATCATACATTTACTATGAAACTGACTGTTGTACTAGCAAATGGGAAAATTTCTGAAAAAAGAATTCATATCTGGTATTCGTATCTGACGTTGTCTGCGTATTTGTACTATTGAACCGAACTTCTAAACCGATGTTAAGAATCACTTCATTAATAAGAAACTCCTTGAGTAAAATAGATTAACATTTCGCCTTGGCTTTAAGTGCATATTTGTGTTATTACAGATTCTACAAATTCTTTTATTCATAGAACGCAATACTATTCCCAAATAATACAGGTTAAATTTTATTTTGATACTATAATTTGCTCCGGCTTCGTCTGCAATGGAATTGTGAATGGTAATGGAATCGATTTTGTAAACGGAACGAGGAGCAGAATCAAAAGCCGATACTGGGAGGGTTCTAAATCGAAAACGGGACCAAAATCGTAATTGGCCTTGAGACTAAAATTAAAATCAAGGTTTTGATTGGAATTGGAATATGAAGAGAACAGAATTGACAGCGAACCCGAAATCGAAAATGGGATCAGAATTGGAAGCTATTTATATCGAAACTGCGTTCCAAATCGAGAATGGTAACAAATTGACATCGAAAACAGGACCGGGATCGGAATTGAAAACGAGATAGCAATCAGGATCATGATTAATTATTGTAATCGATGGATATGTAATATACAATATATAAAAGAATTCATTGTCTACGCGGGCGGAGCCACGGGCGAAAACTATTATATATAAAAAGAAATTACTGTAGTCTTTCTTCAATTTTTAATATAGTCGCGCTTTATGCTGTTGGTAAAGTAGTACGAATGAACTGTCATTATAATAGGGGAGCCTAAGAGGGGATTTCGGGATTTACTCGAGCGCGGCAGATTAACATAAGGGGGCATGCTTGTACCCTGTTGAGTACCTCCAGCAAACATGAGCCCCACATATATCGCCGCCCGTCAAGGATAAGGAATCAGATTAGTAAAAAAAATTGATCATTTGAAATTTTCGAGCGCGTCAGATTAAGGTAGGGCGAGTTAATTACATGTTAAAAAGTGTATATTCCACTAATCTGACAATTTGCGAGTTACGTAAAGAAGTGGGAGGGTTACAAACTTGTAAAAAAAAACGTCATCTCGACATTCTCGAGCGTGGCTAAATTTTTTTTTATTTTGTAGGAAATAATTCAAGGATGACGAAAATCATACAGGCTGTTTGGCGCATCGTTTGCCAAAATGAAAGAGGGCATCGGAGGGTTCTTTTGCTATCTCCTCAACCTCCGAAAGACATTTTTGGCCCCACGGAATTTTTGTGCCAATTTTTTTATTTTTTATGCGAGAAATTACAAAAGTCCATTTTAAAATTTGAATAAAAAAAGTAAGTACTCTAGCTGCATTTTTTTTTATAATTTCAATTTGTAATGATGTACAATTTTATCCAAATCAACATTACTCACCAGCGGCATCTAGTTTTTTTTTTATTGGCACACAAAGTTGAGTGAAGTTAGAAAAATTAACTGAAACCCCAACTTTAAACTTCAATTTAAAAAAACTGAACATGATCATGTTCGTCCAATTTTTAAAAACATCTCTGGGCTATCCTCTTTCAAACAGTAAGCAATATGCTATGAAAAGTTTTTATTAACTTTATGAATTTCTTCACTTTGTGTATTAAGAAACAGTAGGCTGATATTCGATACTTCTATTCCCTAATAAATAATGTACGCTAAATAAGCAAAAATTTTTATCACTCTTACACAGTTCAATTTGTTTGACAGGTATCTTTTTTACATAAATACACGAACGTTTTTAACAAAAAAAAACATTTTTTTTTTATGTATTAAAACTTTATTTAACTAAAAGCACAGTTGCATAAATAATTATAAAAGCTGTTCGAATTGCCTACCACCGTTAGCAATGCACACGCGACATCTGCGCCTTACTTTAAAATTTTTACAAAATGTGTTACCAGAAATGATAGCAGGAGTGCCAATTTTTAATGAAAACAGGCCAATAATTTTTCAAAATGATGGTTGCCCTGCACACTGGAGATTAATAGTTAGGGAATACTTGAATAACGAATTCTTAGATTGGGAGGGACGGCCCATTCCATGGCCGCCGCGTTCCCCGGACTTTAAGCCGTTAGATTTTTACGTCTGGGGACGAGCGAAAGAATTGGTGTACGCCACAGAAGCCCAAAATGTAGAAGATTTGTGTGAACGGATAGAAACGGCTTTCCAGAAAATTCAACAAGAAATGCTTTTAAGTACGACTACTGTCGAAATAAGGCGCAGATGTCGCGCGTGCATTGCTAACGGTGGTAGGCAATTCGAACAGCTTTTATGATTTTTTATGCAACTGTGCTTTTAGTTAAATAGTTTTAATACATAAAAAAAATGCTTTTTTTTTGTTAAAAATATTCGTGTATTTATGTAAAAAAGATACCTGTCAAACAAATTAAACTATGTAAGAGTGTGATAACAATTTTTGCTTATTTAGCGTACGTTATTTATTAGGAAATAGAAGTATCGAATATCAGCCTACTGTGTCTTAATACACAAAGTGAAGAAATTCATAAAGTTAATAAAAACTTTTCATAGCATATTGCTTACTGTTGGAAAGAGAATAGCCCAGAGATGTTATTTAAAAATTGGAAGAACATGATCATGTTCAGTTTTTTTTTAATTGAAGTTTAAAGTTCGGGTTTCAGTTAATTTTTTCAACTTCACCCAACTTTGTGTGGCAATAAAAAAAAACTAGATGTCGCTGGTGAGTAATGTTGATTTGGATAGAATTGTACATCATTACAAATTGAAATCATAAAAAAAAATGCAGCTAGAGCACTTACTTTTTTTTTATTCAAATTTTAAAATAGACTTTTGTAATTTCTCGCATAAAAATTAAAAAAATTGGCACAAAAATTCCGTGGGACCAAAAATGTCTTTCGGAAGTTGAGGAGATAGCAAAAGACCCCTCCGATGCCCTCTTTCATTTTGGCAAACAATGCGCCAAACACACTGTTTAATCTGACGATTTCCACAAGCCGAAGTAACAAAAATTCATCGAAGTTTAATGCGTGTAGCTGCGTGTTGAATATATTCCCCTCTGCGCGCCTTTATTCCCCTCTGAGGATGAAATAAATAAAAGCACTCTACTTAAAAAAAACATACACTTTTTTATTTGCATGCTATTTCTTGAGCTTTTCAATTAATTAAGTTCAATGATTTAAAAACATAATTTTTTTTTAATCGTCAGATTAGGTGAATCCCACCAGGTAATCGTCAGATTATGAGACAGCATGTCTAGGATATGAAGATGAACCACATATATCTTAATCTGACGCGCTTGAGTATTTCAAAATGGCGAATTTTATTTTTTTTTTGCACATTCTAATAATGGCCGCGAGTTTGCGTCACATCCAAATCGTCAGATTAGTATTTAAGAGCTTTTTTAGGTTCACTTAACATCCCCTTAGAAAATCTGACGAGCTTATTTTTTTTTCATTTTCAACCCTTACGTACGACCACCCCCACCATGGAAAGTCAGATTAATATATTTACATTTTCATAAATACGTAGGGCATGGATACTATCAATATCTGATTAGCTCGAGTATGTCCATGCAACAGTTTTTTTTACATCTTTGAAAATCTATAGCCGCTTCCCCCACCGATGAAAAGATATGTACTATATGACATTTTGTTCTTTTTATCATCTAAACTTCGCAACCCAATAGGTCTCTATGACGCCCCAGTAAATCCCGATTTAGCATCGTAGGCTCCCCTTCTATTATACTGTCATATTTTCCCTATGGATAACAGATAGGTCAGTAAAGAAGTTTGTTTAGGGTTTTATTCGTAGAGCAACACAAGTTTATTCATTTGCTAACCTTCACGATTTGAGACGAATAATCTAATAAAACGACATTTAACGTTTATTATTCCATGTATAAAAATCTATGAAGATTTTTAAGAGCAAATCGAATTAATATACTATATATATTATTATAATACATACAAAAATACTATATATACTTGTAGTATAGTTTCAAATATTTAGTATTTGTAACAAATATATTATAAAAATGAATACTTAATAGCTTAGATCTCATGATAAAAAATAATTTGGACACAAAAACCACGTATTTGTCCTGATAAAGAGTAAAAAAAAAATAGCTAATAGCATCTATTAATTTAAATAGTATGGGCAAGATCTTACGTGAGGGGAAGGGGGTCTTCCTAAATCTAAACAAGGCAAGAGCGATCCAAATGTTTAAAAAAAAACACTTCACGTAATTGAAGGACGCCCTCTTATTCTCATATAGAATTGTCGAACCTGACAGACCGCAATGGCTGCATTATCTCGCCGCATAACAACGACGTAACTGCATTTACTCATTCTTAATTCAATGTAAATCATCCAAGGTGAAATTTCATGTTATACGAGAAAATCGTAGATGGCGCCGCGTCAAGAACAATGGCCCGATGCGGGAGGCCGCGCGCACAATGGGCGCGCTGTTATTTTCGAAATGCGAAGGTCGCTGATGTCGTTTGGATCCGCGATAAAGCCCTTCCGTTTCGCTGTTAACCATTTCACGGGTCGATGAGCCCTAGTGTCTACTCTTAAGATCTCATAAATACTATATTCGTAATGTATTTCCATTGTACAATACTGATTTTCAAATAAATGGTAAAACAACAAACAAATTTGCTTACACAATTGTTCTGTTAAATCACCCCATTTTCCCCGCAAACTTTTTATTTCAGATGAAGAGACTTGAAACTTATTGTACCGATTCATATTTTGAGCTGGTAGTATCAGGGTCGGGGCCAACAGCATAACGTACTAACGGGTCAAATGTTTTCATTTCAAAAACTCGTCCATAGATTAGACCAAAGTCACGATTGCAACATGATACCTTTTAACAAAAAGGCAGCACATGACCTTATGAGATAAAGACTAATGATTCTCATAGTGGTTTTATCCTCCTTTAAATTCAATAAAAAACATTAAGTCATCTGTAAAAGTTTTAAACTGTAAAGAGTGAAAAACAATGGTTAAGTACACAAGAGTCAAATTAATCTCATATTAATTAATATCAAGGACATTTTTCATAACACGCATAATTCGACGCCAGCCAAAATCCTTTGGCCGGCGTCCTCGCATCTGTTTATGCGAGGATAATTAATTGCAATTTACTTTTCATGGACTACCGAATATTTTGACTATACAAGGATGGCAAGAGATCATTTTCTATATGGGTAGTTTACAAAAGATACAGTTCCTCCGAAGTGTCACTTGAGATGAGTTATGTGGGAAGTACTTATTACATATAAATTTTACTTATATTTAAAACATATTTGTTCATTATATGGCTATTTGTTTTCTGTGTATTGTCAAGGAAATTCAAAACGACATTTTGTTCAATAATTTAATAAGTCACGGCACAAACAAAATAAATACTCATCAGCTGAAGCAGTTGTTCACAATATCGGAACGTAAATGCACATTTAGATTACACAAAGACACTTCAAGCAGATCCATATATTCACCGTACATTATAATGATAACAATGGAATTTCACAAGGATATGCAAAAATAATATCACAAATCTTACATAAGTAAATAAAATTCAAACCGCTCGAGTTTGATAGGAAGATATAAGTTGTTTATCATAAGTTTCTAAACATCAAACATAGCTAATTGTGCACCATACTCTAGATTTCAGCTTATTTATGCCACCTGCAAAAACTAGCAATTGATAATACCTAGCTACATTACCACAACGGTAACTAATTTTTCAAAAATATATCCATCCATTTATAGGAAGTTATGCACAAAAGATAGTTACGTAGAAGATTCCTGTCACTGTGTTGTACATTTTTTGCGAGGAGAAACATACATGCACATCAAACGCATGTATAGCCTTTCACTTTGTAAAGGAAACTGTTCCTACTACATATCTTATCTACCTAATTAGTTTCCTTTACAAGTGGGAAAATTAGCACTTATAAGTATGTTATGCATTATCAGCAAATAAAATCTCTATATCAGCATAGATCATTTCAATATTAGTAATTATAGGGTACTTTACATTAAAAATTGCCAACATCAGTATAAACTACAATCTTTAGTTAGAAAGTCTGTCATTGCTTCACTACATTTTTCCTTTTTCCGTTATATCAAAAACAATTTAATACACTGCTTGTAGGTTATTTCTTACTTCATCAAACAAAAAATATTATTACAGATAATAAAATAGCTATAATAATTACTCGTATAACTGATTGTAAAACCAAATGATAATGTAGAAATAAAATCAAATAATTTATCTTGCTATATTTATTTTACTTTTCTAATTCTTCAAAAATCTAACATCCATAACTAAAACTATCTGAAACTAATGGATAATCCAAAATAATTTTATATCCATGAGCATATCTGAAACCGGTATAATATTATTCCTATATCCATAACTAGATCCGAAATTTTATATCTATAACCACTAAATTTATATATATATAAAGTGGAATCTCAATAACTCTAACCTTGTTAAGTCGAAATCCTCAGTAAGTCGAAAAAAATTGCCATTCCCTTCCGATGAACTCCAAAATACGCGGTATCTCAAATTATTTAGACTTTGTAACTCGAATAAAATGTTATTTTCCTACGAAGTATTGATAATACATATTTATACTCTATAACTCGAATTTCAAAAAGGAGACTCTGTAAGTCGTAGTTGGTTATATACAATGACGTCTTACTTGGAATTCTTTGAAATAATAGCAATAAATTCCAAAATGAATGTTCGGGTTCGGGACTTCTAATCTATTGTTTTTGTCTTGTACACATGCAACGAATGAATACATTCATGAAACTTTCTAAGTAAAACAGCTGTGAACATTATGTTTGTCCCTCGTCGACACATTCATATGTATCTTGAAGTTCTTGTTAAGTCAAAAACTCATTAACTCGAATTTTTTTGCATTTCCCTTGACATTCGAGTTATTGAGATTCCACTGTGTATATATATATATGATAAAGTGATTTACACACTGAAATTTGCTGAATCTAATAAATTTCAGATTACCCAGCACTTATATGGACTCAATCATATATTTTAATACAATTAATGGTACATTATCGCATTATGTATTTTCATAACTAAAACTGAATGCAAAGATCAAATGTTTTATTTAAAAAAAGAAAAAAATTAACAATGATATACATGCTAATGTCGGTTTCAATACATGTTGGAAATTCATAATCCAAAGCACCATATTTATGTAGATCTAGAAGCATCTGCTTGCATTTTCATATACACGATTTCAATACAATAATAATATGTGGACGCATGTTTAGTTAATCATTAAGATTGTGCGAAGGATTACATATAGTCAATATTTTGATATATTATTTTTGTAGTTATAGTTGTGCAACTAATATTAAAATAATCCCATTGGTATTACAAAACTAACACTAACACCATACTACATAACATTGATCAAAAATTGACATTTCAAATTACGTCAATGACATACCTAATGTAGACTATCCTTTCAACATAAAAATAAAACTATACATATTTATAAAATAATTAGAGTATTTTAAGCGAAATGTAGTTTTAAAAATTAAATAAACTTACAAAAAATATAATAATTAATGTATCATCAAACTTATATTGCATAATAAAAAATGTTTTGGCATCACGAAATAAGATATATGACTTAAGCATTACACATTTAACACTTATTAAATAACATTCTATACAACATAATGATACACCATATGAATACTCCCTTATATTTTTGGCGTCAATCTATGATACCCTGGTCTAGGAGTACCAAATCATGGCAGCAATCACACATTTTTCTCACAATTTCAAATAAGTAGTAGCTAATTAAACTTTTGCCCAAAAATCTTGTACCAGATTCAATTGTTATGCCAATTTAATATTATTCGTCTAAAAATTTAATTAAAAAATAAAAAAAAATATTTTTTAATAATTAGTTGTCTAAAAAACAACAATGCAACTTAAAATATCATCTGATTGGCATTTATGGGTTAGATTGATAAAAGCTATAAGCTTTGACCTGCATATGCAAATTGAGGAATACAATCATAAAAATAATGAAAAAAGCCCTCACTAAACATACCTTATGAATAACTACACATCGGTTTCAGTCTTGCTACTGGTGCGACGGGTACGACACACAGCTTCCGGATTTACCCAATGGGGCCCACTCAGCAAAAATTTTTTCACATTATACTCCATTCGCGCGAATTCTTCTGCTGATATTTCTTTTTCATGGCCAAGATCAACCATTAAATTGTTATTATTAACATTTTCATCATTCAAGTTGACAACCTCGATCACAGAAGTGGTATCCTCTGAATCAACAGGAAATATGGTTTCCTTTGCAACATTAAATTTTGCATTAGTGTTATTAACTTGCTGATCAGTCTTTTTTTGAGGAATGTTTTTGAGTATCCAGCTAGGATCCTCATCCCTTGTAAAGGAATTTGAATATTTGCTCACTGGATGTGGCATCTTCAAAGCATTGTCCAAATTTTCATTAACCCTGTTAGGCTTGCTTTCGCGCCTCGCTGATTTATTAAAGTTTATATCTTCTTCTAAAACCGTGGGATCATTAAGATTATTATGCTGTTCCAGATTTTGTTCCACCCATTCTGCAACTCGTAGTAACTGCTGCTTTTGCAGCAGTGCAGCGCTGTCATCACTCGACAGGGAACTAGTACTTTGCTCATTTGTGAAAACTTTCTTACTCTCGTTTACTTTTAAATGAGTTTGCGTCAAATTGGGATATACATTTACAACGGTAGGTACAGAAGGCGTCGGTTTCGCCATAATCGATATGTTCTTTTGGAATTTTGGCATTTCACCTTGAGGTGGAAAATCTTTTGATATTCTAGTATTTTCAATAGTATGCAATTGCGACATATCAACTTTTCGTAATGGCTTCAATTGAACACCCAATTTATTTTGTTCATAACGATCAAAATTAAAGATTTTTATACCATTACAATCTGGTGTAGTGTCTTGTCCACTTTTCACACCAGGCCCTTCTAACTTAATTTCTTCCTTATAATTCTTTTCCCTTGAACTAAAGTCAATATCACTAAGTAAGCTGACAACTTCAGATGCAGTTCTCTTTTTCTGATCATGCATTTTACTACCTTTTTCAGAAGTAGTTTGATAATTATGGGTTTTTAAAGGTTGAAGTGGAGATGAAGACACATTTAATAAAACTGGATTAATCGAATTAGTTTTACTGCTCGAACTGACATCTTTGTTGTTATTATCAACATGCACATCAATCAAAGTACTTTCAACAACAACATTTTCATTACGATCATTAGACTCAATACCGCTATCAAATTTGTGGAGATTTATGAAATTATCTGTTGTGCTTTCATTCAAATCTTTAAAAATTGCATTTTCAGTGCATTTGCTCTGACGAGTATACAAAACAGGAGGTACATCAGGCTGTGCATTGTCAAGTAAAATATTTTTTGATCCAGCTTGCATTCTCAAAGAACAGAATCTGGGTCCAGGACCAACTTGTGTGTTACATTTATGTGTACTTGATGTTGACTTAGTAAGTGATGAAGTCCTACTCACAGCTCCCATAGAGCTTTGAGAATTTTTTCTTATACTATGATGGTCTGACATATCTACATTTTCATTTTTAGGCCTTATATCTTTAGCATGAGGAACATTTTTTATTGGCTCATTGATTATACTATTATTGCTACCTTTAGCACTAGAATGACTTGTTCTGTCACACGAATTGTGATGCACAGTAGGTTCCATATTAACAGGTTTATTTATATTTTTTAAATTATCATCTATTTTTGTAACAATATTAGTTTGTACATTGGCCTCTAACTTCATATTATCTTCTAATAGCTTTTTATCATTATGAGCATGTTCTATAACTAAAGTTTCTTCAGTAAAAGGCAATATATCTTTATCTGACTGTTTAATAGAGTGTAATGAATTGGATTCAGAAATTATAGAATTTTTGTCATTAACAATTTTTGAAAACTGTGGGGAATTACTTCTTAGACTAATATTGGAATGAACAGATTTAATTTCATTGTTACAATTTAAGCACAAATAATTTTTTCAAGTGTCCTTTAAGTACTGTTTGAGTGGACACAGAATAATGAGTGTCGTGGTATGCGAATGGTTTACTTTGAGACTTGTTACAACTGCAAGTATCACAATGTTTGGTGATAGTATCCTGAATGCTATCTTCGAGAATTTTCGACATTAATGAAGCCGATATATTAAATTCATACTCAGCAGAATCAAAATTTTCATTATCATTAATGGTTTTGGACTGACCATTGTTTGGAATTCTTGTTTTAGACATAACATATTGCGATACTCGTGCTTGCGTATCTATGGGAAGCTGAAATTATAAAATTTACATTTATGGCACATATTTCAGAGAAAGTTATTTAACAATTCAAATGTGTAATTTAATACTTATACGTAATAAAATTTCATAAAAATTACTCACATTGTCTAATTTTTGTGATACAAAATTGTCAGGTTTGCACTGAAGTAATTGGATAGCTAAATTCATATCATTTTTATATCGTTCCTGAAAAAAGTATAAAATAATTTCATTAAGGTTTTATTTATTGTATAAAACTTATATAACGAGATGATACCAAATTATTGATGCATACATTTTCCTTCTGCAATATGCTAACATTGTGTTTCGACTCTGCTAATCTTACAGACAGAGTGGCAATATCTTTTGTGAGCTGACTCTTTTCACTCTTCATTTTATCAACCATTTGTAACAATTTATCTTCTAAAACTTGATTCAATCTTTGCACTCTTTTATGTGAATCATTCAATCTGCAACAGAAATGTAATTTTGGTGAGTAATAGTTATTTTGATGTTAAATTTTCAATGTATTTCCTACAAATCAAATGTAAGAAATACATTGAAAGATATAATTATTGAATACATATACAAATTAATCAAATCATATAATGAAAATTATTTTCTTCAGCGGAACGGATTGTTATTGGGACTTGATCATTCGTTGCAGAATTGTTTGTAGTTGTTATAGGCTATTTATGATACAAAAATGTAAAAGTATATTTGTTTGGATGTTTGTCATATATCCTGATGACTGGAATAATTGTAATTGGGGCTTTAACAGTTCGATGTGAAACCATTTGTAGACTGTTTTAAGATTCATTTAATATTGTGTTTCTTTGGTTATCCGTTGCAGTATAAATAGTAATTTCTTATCGCTACCATTAATACCCAAAGGAGGAACAAGATCAGTATCGACTTCTGTATTGAAAATAAAAGCGGGGTTTCGCCCCGCTTTGGATTCTGGTAGTTCAAACAGAATTGACATAGAGAATGGGACTATGATCACGATTAAAAGTAATAGAAAAATCGATATAGAAAATTAAGAAATTTATTCTATGTCCATGACAACAAAACAGAGATCATTTTGAATAAAAAAGAGATGATTTTGAATAAAATTATTGTTAAATTCAAATTTACAATTAGCGAAGCGGACGGGTGACTGCTAACATACATGTAAAATAAAATAGTACAAGATATGATTTATAAACCTTGTTTAAAATAAATAGCCTTTTAAATAATATTGAAATCCTAAATATAATCTAAATATAAATTCTATAAAACTAAATCACACTAAATTTTATTTTTAAATAATTTAAAATAATTCTAATCTTAATATTATTTACATTTTATAAGTAACATGATTGTTTTTCTTTTATGAAAATATGAAAACATTAAGGTACAAATGTCGGGTTGACTTTCTGGTAGAAACGTAAGATAAAAGCTAAATGAAACATTTTTCAAACTCAAAAAAAGCTACACAATTTTCTAATGCCATTCAAAATAAAATTAAAACAAATTTATGAATGGTGAGAAATAGGTATGAAAACAGAGACTTCTTTTTAATGGCATAAGCATACATTTCCCTATTGCAATGCAATAATAGGGCTATCCATTAGTGTTGTGTTTTTACCCTGTTAAAATAAGAAATATAAAAATATACATCAACAAAAATTAAGCAGTCACTATAAGATTAAGTACCTTTCATATTTTTCTTTCCAAGTAGAAAGCTCTTCTTCTAAATCAGTAACACGAACTGTAGACTTCAAAAATTCAGTTTCAAGAGCTGCAATGTGTGCATCACGTTCTGCAAGATGTTGTCTTAAGTGTTCAGTCTCACCTTGCAATTGTAGCTCATTGCCAGCATCTTTGCCTTCCTAATTTTGAAGTTATTGGAGTTATTAGATATAATATTAATGTGTGCATGTTAAATAATTAATATATTTTTCTTTGTGTTATCAATTTTATCATGACATTTCTTAAAATAAAACAAAAGAAATGTGCATTTCACATTAAACCACACACAAACTAATAATTATTACTTTCACAGTAATAAAACTAAAATGAGAGGAAATACCAAATAAAAGCAAAAACTATATACAGCTAATTTCATAGCAAATGAATTAAGAAAAGCAGTGCAAAGCCTATAATTGAAATTGTGTAAATTACGGCACCAATTATTCTTGTAACTAGCTCCCCTTGAAAATCTTATCCAATAAAGAATAGAATATATTGTATTGAACAAGACACAATGCATTTTACTACATTAGCTTTCTAAGAAATATTTATTCCTAAATCTACAATAAAAAAATGCTGATTTTGAGGAAATCCAAATATCGCATTGTCAATAGAAGATCTATAATACAAATTTATAATAGGTACTAATTAATATTTAGACACTGAAACCGATCAGTTTTATTACCTTACAAGGGGAGATACTAGTGTTCTCATCCATCCCTTATTAAGATTATTCTAAATCACAATTCACATATTTAATATCCGATTTGTGGAGGTAATATCTTAGCAACGTCACATAGTGATTTTCTGAGCTATATAGCATCAAGAAGCCACCGTCACAAACTAAAATAACTAAAATAAATCTGAACACACAATATAGCATATATTTACTTTTTATGCCAATTTGGTAAGTAACAGCCTGTATTGAGTGCAAGTTAAGATATTTAATTTTATGCTATGCACTCTCACAATTGGATCGACCAAAATCTGGATTTTCCACGAAGAAAATTCTTTTTTCGCTTACTTTTTTTTTAATAGCTACGTTCCGTTTCCCGATCTCTATATACATTTTAGACAATGTAAAGCAGGCCACACACTATTGGAATCGTTAGATAATTAATTGATAGTTCTTAAGAAGGACAATAATTTATTTTGTGAAGTATATACCTACCTACCGTAAAATTTTGTTATGTCAGGTCTGAAATATTGTACTGCTTAGGTGACTTCCTACAATAATTTATTACATATTGGGCGACTTGGGTTTTAAGACCTCGAGTCAGTGTTGGTCAGAGTTAGCTAACAACGGTTCCATCAACTGCGTTATCCCAATAACAATGAACAATCTATAATAGTTATCGTTTTGGTTATAAAAAAGAAGAACGTACGCTCTGAGGTACGGCGCTAACTGTTTCATTTAAATTTAATTAAAAACTTATTATTTAATTCGAAACCGGTATCTTCTGACTCAAAAATAACCCTTTTAGTTACTAAACCACCACGGCTTTACTATATAATACTATTACAATATACTCATAAAATAATGCTTATAAGTATACCTACGTACCTATAGTTTCTATTCACATATTTAATGTAAGTATTACACAAAGCGGACCCATGTTAATAAACTCGTAAAATGTTTATATTATTTTTTTATAGCTTCTCAATGGTTTTTACTTTTTACCCGACTGCGCGACGCAAAGGAGAATAATGTATTTATCGGCTTATATATGTATGTATCTATCTTTGTTCCTTTGTGGTATTCTAGAAACCAAACGCATGGAGTGATTTTGATGATTCTTACGTCAATCAATTTGTCTTAACTTGTGAGTGTTACTAATAATGACATGGTAGTAATCAAAATTGAATATGGCGACAAGCAGGCGTCATATTATGGAAAAATAATGTTCAGGTTTCTTAACAAGTTTTCATTTTGAATCAATAACGAATTTAAGTTGATTAGCAACCATTCTCAATTAAATTTTCAAAATTTATAATAATGCTGTGATAAAGATCTTAGATAGACATATAGGTCGTATAATAACATTTTATTAACTTAAAAAATAATAGTTATAAACTTGAAAAACAGTAATTATAAACCGAAAAAATAATAAACATTAACTTGAAAAATATAAAATAGCGATAGAGAAGGAAAAAGAATACGTACCAATTGAGTTAAATATCATAGAATAGGGTTTTCAAATTCAAAATAATGTTTTATTTTACACCGTTTTACAGCAAAAACCTCTGTTTAATCATTACATAAACTAAATTTATAATCTATTAATAATTAATTAATTAATAACAATGTCCATAAAAAAATCTTGGCGATTATTACAAAGAGACACGATATTGATACTGACGCGGAAGTAATCTTAGTATAATATTAACATAGAACAAAAAAGTACTAAATAAAAATTAAATTAAAAATTTAAAAACCCCGACTGCGTATAAGTTAACTAAAAAGACGATGCAAAAAATTATTGAATCAATAATGACAAATATTTGCAGTCGGAGACGTACATGCACCAAGAAGAGTCTCAACAAGTAAGGAAACATAAATTTGCAGCCTGCGATTGAAAATATTTGTCAAATTTGCCATATTCAGTTATTAACACGCTTTTATATTAACTTCACCTGTATGTTTGTATGTATGTATGTATGTATGTTTGTAACTCTCCTTTGGCGCCTGCTGACTCCCTACAAGCAATAAAACGAAATTGATTATTTGAAAGAGAATCTAAAAAAAATAGAATTAAAAATTATAGCGAGAGTGTAATTTTGTGCTGACGAAGTATTTAGTTACTTAAGTATTTCCGACAATCAAAAGGCTATAATAAATAAGATGCTGGGCATACATGATAATTAAGAAATAAATTTAGAATAAAATCATTCAATCAAAAAAACATTCTAATTGAATTAATATTAAATTCAATTTGAATGAATATTAAATTCAATTTCAAATAAAAACGTTAAAGTCTGAATTATTTTTAGAATTTATCACTGCAAATTTTCTCTTTAGTTCAAAACAAATCTGACTACCGTCCGCCCTCTGTTGGAGATTCTCTATACTACCTACTTCAGTCTCATTTTGAAATTTGACACCTCAAATTTTATTATCGAACGCTAAAAGTGGAAAATAAATATAGTTTAAAACTAAAAAAACAAAGTGGTGTAGAATTGAATATAGAAATAATGTCGAATATTATTATTGTGAAAAAGGTGCTACATGTTTGTCCGTTCTTGAAAAGCGCCCCACACTTTTTTTACAATAATAATATTTATTGTTGGTTCATTAATTGATTTCTATATTCAAATTATTTTCTACTTTTTAGTTTATTCCACGATAAAAGCGTGTTACATATTTTTAGTTTACTTTTAAGCAGTCCGGTTTTTTCTCTCGGTTATATTACGTTTAAAAACTTATAGACTGACCTAGAAGTGTTGTATTTTAGATAGATCATGCAGTAGCGCAAGCATTATAAAAGTTAAGTCGAAGCGCTGCCACGTGTACAGTATTTTATATTTTATTTCGTCATCGGACGACAGTGTTTATCTATATACGAGGATCAATGGAATTTTTGAGACACGGTTATGATTGTACATGCGTGCAACTTTGTTTCCCAACAAAAGCGCGCGCAGTAGTCAATTCCCCGGTTTTTAAATGCAGGTGTCGTAAAGGATGCTTCTGTGAAACGAGTAATGTATTTTAAATGTGAGCATTGACAAATTATGTTGACTGATCTGAAGAACGATCCGTGAACTACGGTTACAGTTAGCATTTAATAATGAAGCGCCATTTTGAGCCAATGTGTTTCGATAATTTAGAGAATTTATAACGGACATAACTCATTTCAAGACCAAGAACATACGGAAAGGCCTGTTTTAACAGTTACTTCAGATAATGTCACCCGTGTACGTAAAATGATAAAAGATGACAATCAATGCACCTACCACATAATTTAGAATACTCTTGGGATTAAATCCGCAGAGATGTATAAGATCTTACATGATGAATCAAATTAAAAAAAATATATATATATATATATATATATATATATTTCTTGTTGGGTTTCATATCATTTTACACAACACCAAAAAACCGAGCGTGTAAGAATCAGCTAACAGTCATTAAAGTTATCGATTAAAGGTGGTCACCGTATAATATCTAAAATTGTAACAGGTGATGAAACGTATAAGTAAACCCTTTTATGACTTGCTTACACTTAAAAAAAGTAGGAATCTATATATATATATAATGAAAATAGGTTGTCTTTGTTCGCCAATCACGTAAAAACTACTAAACGTATAGACATGGGACTGGGACATTTCGATGCGGCATGATTTGTAGATGGTTCTAGGCTACTCATTCTTCGAATGCCGTAAATCCTTCGCCATTTTATTTATAATAAAAATTACCCAGCGAAGCGGGCGGGTCAGCTAGTGGATTCATAAAGACAATCCAACGCCAACCTACCCAAAAAAATTAAGTACAAAGAAAAAAGTTATATATGCCGTATTTTTCAGAAGTAAATCAAACGCGTGCTTGTACAGACAAAACTACTTTGCCAGTAGTCTTCAAACTCTTAGAATTAGAAGCTTAATGCTGCACCACGACAACGCTTCCTGTCATACCGCAGCGCTCATTGTCAATTTTTTAAAGGAAAATAACATTGTAGTCTTAGTACATTCGCCTTACTCACCGGATCTTGTAATGTACGACTTTTGGTTGTTTCACAATTAGAAAAAAAATCTGTAAACGACTGGCACGATGCTTTTCGTTTATGGAAAATTTGTACACAGAAGTATATAGACGCTGAAGGAGACTACTTCAAACATATGTAAATCTTGTTTGTATTGCTTGTATATTTTTCCTGTATCTTAATAATTTTGGAGTGACCCCCGTACAGAAAGTTTAATTCATTATTTCGCCGAAACAAAAATAATAATTAATTTGTGAATATTAACTGACAATGCAAGCAACAATCTATAAGATGATATCATCACGATGACATCAATATCTTCTAATAGTTATTTCTTTTGTTTGACTTCTGGTGCAAAAGTCACTTCTGAAAAAGGGATACAATCATCCCACGCTTATTATAATATATATGATGACTATGTAATTTTATATAGTAATATATAACAACTTTATTCAATCAAGATCTGGAATCAGTAACCGTCTGAATCTATTTCTCATTCTCTCTTTCTCTCTTGTTTTTCTCGTTATAGGCGACTAAAGTGTTTATACCTATTCTGTACGGGAAACAGAAAAAGTATAATAATAACAACGTAGTTTTTTTTTTTGTTGTAGTGTATTTTTTATAGTAAAGGCTTCGGAATCCTAAACTGAGTATTATCTGTCATGTTCTTAGCGGGCTCATATGACTCATAAACTAGTGTAAACTAAAGTGCACCAGCAAAAGAGCATATCTTCACGGCACTTCCGTCCTTTTGTTGAGAAGCGCAATTTTTCGGCAATAATTCAAAAATGATATACGATTATGTCCAAAATAATTTTCATTGAATGTATTTTAGAGCTTTACTTTTGTAAAATTTTCCATGTTTTTTGGATATACGGTTTAAAAAATAAAGGGGGGCACAATTTCTACTAATTTTGGTGTTATTATTTCCGAAAATATTCACGAAATTAGAAAAATTACTTAGAAACCTTAAAGTGTTTTCAAAAGAACTGACAAAGTATGTGCCATACGTTGATATTTGATAAAAAAAATTCTCAGCTTCTGTTACATGCATGGAGTGCCCGCCCTAGATATGTTTATTTTTATTATTTGACGACCAAACTGACTAGCGGCTTATACAAGACACCTACACTATAAATTTGTACAATATACGTTTTGTAATTTTTGAAGAAAGTACCTGTGATATACGGACGGATGGATGAACGGACGGACATGACAAAATCATAAGGGTTCCGTTTTTTTTTCATTTTGGCTCGCAACCCTAAAAAGCAAACATAGTGCGTAATGTCAAAATATTATCCAAGTCTGGGTCACTATTAGGACAAGTTCAACTACATTCTAATAGTGTATTATTCCGATTTTTTTATATAGGTATGTCTAATGGCTGGTTATGGTCAGAGTGAGAATATTGCAAAAACAGATGCACTGACTTCTGAATCAAAATGAAATACTTTCTATTAGATGAACTTTCCTTAGCTAGGGGATACTACAAATAAAATGAGTGATGTCGTGAGACATCCGATCGTAAAGAGGTTGTTTTCGTTATATATTATGTATTTAATAGCAGATGAAATAAAATAAATCATACAATTTTATTAATAACAACAAAAAAAATGCAACAATAAAAAGCTAACATCACGTGGTGTCCCCAAACGGTCATCCATCGTGACCGCTCCTGATGCTGCTTAGTGTATTATTATATGTAGTATGGACGTTGGGGATTGAAGACCTCACTTATCTGCCTACACCATTGATTACCCTTTCACGCGTAGATACCGATCTGATTCTAATTTGTCATTGCTCATGACATACCTACATTCCTTACTTACGACTTTTATTGAAGTTCAGGGATGACATATCTTCCTTCTGAAAAATTATAAAACACCTGAATTATGTGAAAAAAGTGTAATTCTTACGTGCATTTAAAGTATTACTTCTTTATTGTTATTATGTATCCATCTAATGAATATACATCGCGAAATTGTAATTAAACTACATATGTTTTTCTAATAATGAACAAGATTACCCTTGACTAAAATGATAACAAAACTAAAGATCAATTACTTTTGTACATAATATAGATATATGAAACAAATAATCACTGAATTGATCAAACAGCTTTTAGCTGGAGTCAATTTAAACCACTTGCATTTGTAAGCCTCACTTACACACTAATCTACGAATATGGGAATGATTCGGTGTGCTCGCTACCACTTTAAATTGCTGATTCTGTGATTTATATTTGTGGCTCAAACTTTTAGGATTTTCATGTTCCAAATTCTATCGCTCAAGAAAACTGCGAGCATTAAGCCTTCCGCACTAAATTTTGCATTTATAACAACGTTAATTACAAACTCATCAACATATTGAATACAATTTTTATTTCAACATATTACTGTACCTGAGGGTACAAATTGTTCTGACGTTTATATAGTGTAAATTATCAACATCGGTGGTTCAATGAGTTACAGTGTCGTCTTCCGACTAGAACATACTGGGTTCGATCCCAAGAGGTACGAATTGACCAATAGGTTTCCACACATACACACAAATCAAACCACTCGCTGTTTGCCTCGAAGAAACGTTAAGGCCTTAGTCCCCAAACTTTCGACACCGAATCGGTGACGACGCGGTCGACGACACGACAATAGCAGCCCCCTCCATCGACACTGGACAATAAAGAAGAGCTTTTGAAATCCAAACCTCTCAAAGTAAAAAAAAGGATTGTGTGAGGCTATTCCTCAACAGCGGGGTGATTAAAACTTGACAAATAAAATATTGATAGACAATTATTTGACAAAAATAAAGGTGAACAAAAAATAGTTTGACTACAAATTGATTTTAATTTTTTAATAAATTTCAAAATTTATATGAGTTATAGGTGATTTTTACGTCATGTACTTGTTACTACATATACGATTAATTTATACATATTTTCTCTTTCACGACTATTTTGTGTTTCCCATGAAAATTTAGAAACTTACATTTTCGTTTAGGTTTAAACTTTTGTCTCAGTAGCTTCGGGGAAGAAGGAACTATGTTCGTTTTTCGTATATTTTTTTTTATATCTTTTTCATTATTCGCTTTAAATTTATAAAAAAAAAGTATTTGTATTCCTCAAACAAACCTATTTCTATTATTAGGCTTGTATGCTATATATTATATGATGTATTTAACAATTATTTTTCTAATTATCTCCTCGAAATTAACCCCCAAAATCAAAACTGGTTTATTTTAATTAGAATTAATTTTATAAAATCATTTTCACACAAATAATAAATGAAAATAAGTACTCTGCATCATGAGTGATACAAACCGATGAATATTTAATTTTCTTCTTACGCCTATGAGGAATTCGGCCAAAGTACAACATTGTAATGCTTAAATCCGATGACCGTATGGACGTATTGAAATGTACGACAGTAATGCTTCAGGTACCGAAATAATGTTGCAAAAATAAACTCTAAGTAATGTAGGCACTGTATGCGAGTTCACAGAATCATTGAACACACGCGCAGGCCGTGCGCGTCTGGAGCTGACGGCCGGTCTATTTCGGGAGCGGTCCGGCGCGCGGAGCACGCGCACCTACCACCCGCCAGTCGCCCGCTCTTTGTCTCATCAAAAACGTATCACGGGCATTTCTCCGAAGTCGCGCACCCCGAATTTGTTTTTTTCCCTCGTATGCAACAACGCGCTCGCTTATAAGACTCCCAAGATGGGAATAGTATTCAGTCGCAGTACGGCGCTTAGAGACGAAGTCACCTCGGAGATGACCGACGAAAGTGAAACCGTGAGCGGAACGAGCACTTGTTCCGAGAGCGCGTCCGAGGAAAACCCCACGGATAAATCGCATAAGAGGGAGGCTCGCACCAGGGAAATGATCGCCTTCAAGGAGCAGCTGGCCATAAAGAGGGAACAACGCAGAGCTATCCTCGCCAGGCACAGAGCCGAGAAGGAGAGCTTGAAAAAGTGTCTCGAAAACGAACAGAAAGCGAGACGGGATTTGAGCGAAGAAAACAAATTATTAAGGGAACTTCTCATGAAGCACGACATAGACATCGATTTGAGTTACCGGGAAAAAGAAGAAGTCAGCATACACGACACAATAAAAAGTATGAGAGAAGAATTCGACGTTCTCAGAGAAAATAACAAGAGATTGAGAAAAGAATTGGCAGAGTCCAATTTGTCTTTGCAACAAACTAATACAGATTTAACAAGTTTACAGTGCCAGAACATTGAATTCACCAAACAGATATCTGCTTTAAAAGAAGTGATTACAGTCAGTAAAACCATGATTAAGCTTCGAGAACAACAGTTAAATGAGGTATTTTATGTCTATTACGTTAAAAACACGTCATTTCTGTGTGAAAAACTACTACACTGCTTAAAAATTTTAATGAATATTAACAAATATCTAAAGTATTTTTAATTTTTATCAAATCTATTGTTCTATTTACTTCTAGATTACTTTTACAATAATGCAAAGTTGTAGAATACGTTAGCATGATATATTACTGCGTTTTACACAATGTACTTATGTTGCGTATAGTGCGTTTATAATTAGATATCTCACATGACTCAAGAATACGTAGTTAGGTACTTTTCTTTTATCTGATGGGGGATTACCCCTATGGTAAACTAAAATAAAAAACTTACAAATTTGAGATTAGGTCTTTATTTTAAGAAATTAATATTCCACTAGTGTTCAATCAATATCAATAAACTGGTATTAAAATTGCTAGTTTCTACAAGTTAATAATGTAATAATAATTATAAAATGTGCTGTGTATAAAAAACAATTAAAATAGGAAGCATAAATTAAATTACAATCTTTAATAAACTCAAACCTCACATGATTTAAAGCTTTTAAAAATCGATCTCTATACCTTCTATGCCTTCTCTATACCTTCATAATAAGGCCATAGAAGATAAGTTCATTGAGAACTTATGGTCTTATGGTCTTAAAATGAGAAATTAAAATTAAATTACAGCCATTGAAGACTATCTTCCCTTATCTTCAAGCTTATAAAGATCATTGCCACCGCGTGGTCCACGCCGGTCACGGACCGCCCTCGTCGGCCGTGCGCTCGCGACGCTCTCCACTAAGACGACCGCTGTTGTTATCGTGCCAAGTTTATAACAATTAGTTTGTAATCGTCGATTTGTTCGAGTTTATATGGCTTCTTTTTAGGTCGCGACAAACCGAGAGCAACGATAATAGAAAAAGTACAAAGTCGTGAATCGGACGTGGACCTCCTTTAGATATTTTGCGTTCTGATATTTTTTTTTCTAGATTTATCAATATTGAAAAAAAAAAGTAGTTACACTTATGGTGATGAAATAAAACTAAATGAGAACAATTGAAATCAAATATATCTTTATTACGCAGATAATAGCATTGTATTTGAAACACGTTATTATTGAATTCATTTAAAATGTACATTATCATGAATAGATAGAAAGTAATAATCATATGCAGTTTTAAAAAAATAACAGATATAACTAATGACTATAATCGAGAAAACCAGTTACAGTTATTGAACCAAGCTGTTTAACTAGCAAATGAATTCGAAACCGGCCAAGTTCGAATTGTATTTGCGCACTGGAAATTCCGTGCCACTTCACGATATACGTGTGTTGTGGATTTATCAAACTTGTGTTTTCTTTTATCCAGATTAGGATCTTTAGCACGACTCACACTTAGCCAGTTTTATTAATTATTGTTGTAACAAAAAGTTGCAGCACAATGTTCGTGCTGCAGAAGCTATTCATGCTGTTTGTGATTTGAGACCAATGGCATCTCTCAGAGAAAAAAATTAATGAAATTAATATCTTAAATTTAGCATCACAATACATATACGAAAACCTGGTATATGTCAAGAGACATATTATAGAATAGTTCTAAAAAAAGAGCGACATCCATAACATTAATACTAAGACATAAGAACGATCTTGTTTCTCATAAAACCCGTCTAAGCAAAGTTAATAAATCATTTAAGGGGCAATGTGTGCCCTTATTGAAATTCAAAATTTACCATTTTATGAATTTAAACATTTCGTTAAAAGAAAGTTATATCGCAAGGGCATTTATATTGTGTCTGAATATTTTAATGAAAAAAAACCTATGCGATTGAACTGCTCGGCTATCAAGTTGCTTCATGTTATAACTAAGTGTTGTACTAAATTGTTTATTATTCAATATTTTGTATCGATGAGTAAAAAAGAGCAAACTTGAGTTTCTTGCACGTTCTTCTCGCGGTGAATCAACATTTGGAATGGGTGGTAATTTTAATGTTGAAAACAGTTATTTATGACACATTTCAAGAGTAATTTCTATTACCTACGAAATAAAGTTATTTTTGATTTGATTTTATTTGCAAAAAATAAGTTTTTTATATGGGGATCGCTTTAATGTTTAATGTTTTGTTTTTTTTATTGTTTTTTTACGTTATCCATCTTATTAACACATAGTTCGTAAAAATCACAACAAGCCACCTACTACATCGTACTAGATCAACGTCAACTGTCACACGCTAACACTTGACACTACCAAATATAAAAAAAATAAACAATATTTTTACGCATTCGTAAACTAATAAATAATTAGACTGGGCATGAACATTTTACAGTTCTCTTTTATACTTCCTGCTGCTGATTTTGTTGTTTCAAATATTCAAGGACCTAGACAAATATAGCACTGACGTGTGACGTCATAATACAATATTTAAATATTTTTAAATGATGTCTTTGTAAATAAAAGTTAGAAAAATATTTTTTATCAGTTTGTTAACATTACATATATATTCACAAAAAATGTAAAGGTGTTTATTGTAAAGAAACATTCATTATCGGATTATTGTACATTGTATTTAAAGATACTTATTTTGTGTATAAAATGTAATAAGTCAAAATGTAGACTTGAAATATCATTGTCACAATGTTTTTCTTTATATATATATATACACACATGACAATAAAGCTATTTATAATGGACATTGTATTTCAGCTCAAGGAAAAATTAAATCAAATAGAACAATCACTAGCCGACAAAGAAGCAAACTTGCTCTCTACAGATCTGAGACAAGAGTACGAAAGACAGCTACAGAATATTAGAACTTTAAGGACTCTGTATGAGGAACGAGCTAGATTGGCGGAAGTGACCAGATTGAACTTAGTAAGGGAGCTGGAAGAACAAAAGTCACTGAATGCTGCTGAAATTAATAAGTAATAATGTCTCACTTAGCACATTGTGTCTATTAAAACTATATGTAATTTCTTGAATGCTATTGTAAACGCGATTTACTTCTAGATCTAAATCACTCGAGAACTCTGTAACAGAACTTGAATTGAAAGTGAGTGATCTAAATAGTTTATTGGAACAAAAGGATGAAGTGATTAATACTTGTCAAAATGAAGCGACGGAGTTAAAGACCGAGATGTCTGCAATTAATACGGTAATAATTGTCAATTAATTTTTTTAGTTTCATATTGTATACTAGATGAAACATGATGATTTCTTATTATAAATTATGAGAACCGAGGGCATGTCTCGGCAATATACATTTTTGGTTTTTTCGGAAATTATGGATATTTAGTCTTAGCATAAATAATAAACAAAATAGGAGCCGCTTATACAAACTATGATTAAATCGTCTACAATCTTCTTAAAACAGACGGGTGAGGCCTCTATTGATAATGAATATTTAAAACTTAAAAAAACACCAAAGTTAATTTGAAGAAAAATTTTTTTTTGGATTCTAAAGCTTTAAAGGAATTTCAATTCAAGTTTCTGAACTTTTTACAGTTATTTTCTCAAGTGCTCCTCGGGTTTAAGAACGATCAAAATCTTGACACGTTAATCCACCGACTAAAGGAACATCAGGGCATTTTGACACACATGGCGAAACGCGAAAACGGATCCGAAACGTCTTCAGCCTTGCCGAGAGTTTTACTGCAATTAGTAAGTCAAATAGAAGACAGCAGTGCAAAAATTGACATCGATTACGAAGACCCCTTGGTACCTAATACTACAAAAAGACAGGAAATCATAAACGAAAATTCTGAAGGTAATTGGTATACATAGCCAGAAACCATTGTCATTTATAGTCACCGATTTTGTTTTGAAAATGAAAATTATAAAATGTTTTTTTTGTTTATCCCGCAGACAAGTCTTCGCCTGTAAACATAGCACCCGAGGAAATAGTTAAGAATTTGCCCAAAGTGTGGAGGGTTCTAATGGAATTACTGTGCCATCAAAACGACGCAAATACAACGGAAACGCCTGCAACTTGTTTTAAATCTGTTGAGACGACCACAGGTCCAGTGTTGGTTCCTAGCGTCAGCCAAACTTATATTAGACTAAAGGTAAATTTTCGAAAGAATGTATTCGATGAATTTGTTATATTACACAATATTTAGGAAAAGATTCCATGACACGCATTTCCCTGAAAAACAATAATGACGTGTCCGACCTTCTAAGCTCCTACGCTTTATAATTTCCTATGAGTCAAGAACAGCAATAAAATAACAGCGCAGTGTTGCTCATTAAAAGTTAATGCGTAAAAATAAACATAACAATTGTGTCTTGGTCGCAGGCCAATTTTTCAAGCAACCCAACTGAAAGTATAAGAATGTTGATCTATATTATTTCACAACAAATGTCTACTAGTCTAACTTTGAACATTTACATTTTTCAGGACTTAATTGTCGAAAAACTTGCACTTATGAAAGAAATGAATAAGATGAAACAATTGAACTCTCACTTAGAAACACGATTACAAGAACAAGAAAGGAGATTATGTCTGGTTACTTCAGAACTGAGTAAAACTTGGCATGTGGTGGGGCGTCTGCGGAGACACCATCACCAGTTACACACGCACGAGAAAATACTGAAATACGAATTACAACAAAAAAGGAAACTCTTAAATGAATTGAAAGAGGAATTGGCATATTGTCGTGAAAAACTGGAAAAAGCTCGAGAGAAAAATTCGCAGTCAGAAAGAGACTGGAGAAAACTTCGAGCAGATTTTTCAAGTAGACGAGTAAAAGGAAGTTCTCCTCTCAATAACTCTGGCGAGAGTGGATATAGCGATGAAAGACAGAGTGACACATCAGAATCTAATGACGAAAGTGAATACGTAAATGAACCACCAATAAAATGTAAAATTAAGCTAAGAAGCTTCGATATTTTGGATTTTAGTACTGAGGCTTACTTAGTTGCTGAGAGAGAAGATCCTATAAGTGATCTCACAGATGTTGTTGACTTACCTCTAGATGGACAAGAAGCAGAAGACAACATAGAGCCAAGATCATCAACATCTCAAAATGATACTGAGGATATGGCAGTTTCGGAATCTAGCGCAAACATTGAAAAATGTGAAAAAATAAATGAGAATGGACATAAAGTTCTCGATGTTCCAAAACAAGAAGACATAGAGGAAAATAATTCTGAAAAGGAATATGATACGTGTGCTGTAAACAAGGGCATTGATTGTGAAACGAGTTTATATCATAGTAATGACCAAAATATTTCAGAAAAATCTGTTTTATCATCAAATTTAAAAGAAGGAGGGTCATGTATCCAAAATATGAAACCCTCTACTTCCAGCAACAATGAATATGAAAGTAATAATACAAAAAAACAAACAGAAGATATTATCAGCAAAATAAATCCTGCAGCTATTTTAGAAAATATAAAAAGACAAAATGAAATGTTGGCTAAGAAAGATGCAAAGCTTCAAAACTTAGAAAGAAATAGTACTATGTTATTAGAACAAGCGCAAAGCACAATTAATCTAAGTGAACAATTAAATAGTACACTAGATCATATATTAAGCAGACCTGGTACAAGTGTACAAAGCTCACAATCCAAAATTAACGAAAAAAAATCCAACGATCTTAACACAACAATGTCACTACATGGTGACTGCATTTCTGAACAGCAATATATCACCCTAACAGAAAATGAGGATAGATTTAATAAATCTGATTGTAATGTATTAACGGGAACGGTTGACGAAGAAACTAACTCAGTTGACAACAGCAGTAGTACTTGCAATGAAACATCCAAATCGGATGATTCTCCAGAACCTTCAACTTCTAAACAAGATATAGACCACGAAGCAAGATTTGCAGCCCGTGAAGAAAGACTCAAAAGGTTAGAAGAACAAACAAAGTCTCTCGTCAGTAAGGTTAACAACACGACGACCAAAAGAATAAAACTTAAATATAAACTGGAGGAGCTGCATAATATATACGGTTCAGAAAATTCTAGAGATGGCACACCGTCCGGGGAAACGGAAGACGACGAGACCATCGACGACAGCACAGGGCACACAGAAGAAGAAAATAATAAATAATATCTCTTAAACATTTACATTTTGTTACAATATTCTTAATGGAAAATAATGGAAGCATTTAATGGAACAATATCATCAGGGTATAAATGTAAAGGTTCATATAGTTCAATGAAAAGTAACACTTTTTTTTCGAATATTTATTTGAGATTGTATTACCTAATTTAAAGTAAAAATATAAATCTGAAGCTTATGAGATAAGAGTCGATCTTTCGAATGTAAAACTGCTTATAAATATAAAGTGAGTAAATATTTAAAAATCTGCATGTGGCGCAAATTCAATGTGTGTTATTTTCACTAGAAAACGATTTATTCTCTATCCCTTTGTCGCAATCTTTACTTTCAGTGGTAGTTGTCAAATTGTTTTCTATTGTTTTGATCACTTCGATATGCTGTATTTTACCAAAAAGCTTCGTTGGAGGTATTCTGTACAAACGCCACGTCCACACTGCCAACAGCATCATTTCCAAAATGGTGAGAGCGTTGTTAGTTACTGGAAGTAAAACTCATATCATCACTTATATTATTAACCTAAATATTACAATAAGAAGCAAATCGTGAGTCTTGAGACCAAGACGTCCCAAACGAAATATTGGATCAGTCCTTATAGATTAAAATACTATATCAAACGATTCTAATAATTCTCGATAATTTAACGCTGGCGGTCCAATATTTATCGATTCTAATTAACTCGTTAATAAATTTTTCGTCGGCGTTCCGAAATCTCAAACGGAACTAAAAAAGTTGAATTTAAAATCAGAAATAATTTTTAAATAACAGGGAAGAGCACAGAGGAAAAGATAATTTTTCTGTTCTATCGTTCATTCGTATATCGAGAACAGCAATAACGTACCTATAAATACCATTCAACGTAGACCGATTGTGACGCGTAACCTCAACATGTATCAATCAACGACATAATTTGGAATGTTCAATATTTGCAAAAAGCTCTTGTTGAAAAATTATTTCGAACCTACTATTTTTATTACTTAATAAAAAGTACTAACTAACCGAATAAATACTCCCGTATTTTTTATATGAAGAAATGCCTAGATTTTAACCATTATTTTTCAGTGAGACGTTAATAGCTCTGATCGACGTTCACTACATTGAAAAAATATTGGCGAACGGTAACATATTAGTTATCAAACTGACATAATTTTATCAATTTATTTTTACATATACATACATATTTAATTTAATATCCACCTAATTGTAAGTTACAAGAATCGACTTTGTATAATTTCTATGAAGTAATCCTAATGTTCTTTATGAAAAACTGGCCTTTATGAAAATATTCAAGACTTATAATAAAGTACAGTACAACGCACGAAATTCTGCCGCTCTGAATTGCTTCCGAATGATGTAATACGCAGGTTAAACGCTCCCCAATCTTTCCTACTCCCCGCTGTAGTATTGTACGCCATTGCGACGCTTTCGTGACTAACTTCACAGCGGCAGAGTTTCGTGAGTTGTACTGTAAACAAACTACTTTTAAAAGGGATAAAGCATTTAATCTAACATTGAGAGAGCACGGAGTTTGTCCGGATGACAGTTTTTTTCTTCATGAATAACAATTGTAAAGTTCTCATGCCGACAATGAAATCATCAGTAACATAATTTAAATATTGATTAAATCACGTATGAAAACATAAATAACGAACTGGAGTATTCATTGCGTCAAAAATGAATATAAATACACAGTACATACTACCTCAATGCAGATCACACTTTTTATTTTATTAGACTGCAGTACAATTTCCACATCCTGACAAATATCATTAGAATTATTTTAATATAATTTATAATTTCAACTTATAATTTATAATTTCAACTTATAATTTAATTATAATTTCAACGGAACCATATACATTCAAAACAATTGTATCTCAACCCCGCCAAAACCCAAGTTTGAGTAATTTTATCCAATACAGAAAATCAATATTTTTTATATACCTGTAAACTTAATTACTTATTTCGTAATAATTAAGATTTTTTTCTTCTATCACAATTTTAACTGGACCAAGTAATTACAGATACGAATTGCCGACTCACAAGATATTCACTAATCATATTGTTTTTACGATATAAATATTTTGATATCGACATAGAAAATCGGCAAACATTACTTTCGATTCATGTACACGGGCGGCGTGAGCGGCGGATTACATGGCAGGTGTAGCATCTTAGGGACAGCCCTGAAAATTCCCCCTTGCAGCTTAACTACAATCAAAGTCAGCTGTATTGTCAAAAATTTCGCCTTGGATTTTACTCCGACGGTCTCAGCCGCTCGCACGCTCATCGTCATGCCCCAAATACCGGACAGAATTGAAGCTATGACCACCGGCACGAAATAGTTGTAATTGTCGTAGTAAAGATTCTGAAATGTGATATATAACCGTTTATTGGTGTTTTTTTTTAATTATCAAGTCAAATTGTATTTAAATACATATATTGTGTATATAAATATGATAGTATCTACAAGTAGTCAAAGTTCCATGAGAATTACTAAGCCCCTTTGCATTGTTATAAGTGTATTAAATGTCATCCAAATAGAGACGAAATGTGCAAAAACGAAAAACAAAGATAAATATTTTCAAAATTTCAAAAAGCGATATCGTAATTTATTCTCCTTGGAAGTATTTTGTTCAAAATATTAAAAGGCAGAACTCTTAAGGTTGAAAATTACGTTTCTGTTTACGATACCTAATTATCTTTTTTTTTTTAAATATTATCTCTTACTCAAAAAATCGTAGTCTTTTATAATATTTTAAGAATATTACCTGATCCTCTGCCCACAGCACTAGGAGTGCTATGTAAATCAGAGCCTGAACTATTGGCATTTGAAGTACCATTAATCTCAAGCGATTTAATATGCGCCTGAAATGAAAAAACAATGTTTTTTTATTGATTTTTTTTTGTATGATACTTATTTGTTTTTTGTGTAGTTTCTATATAATAACAAAACAATACAAGTTTAGTTAATATATTTTTTTAAATACTATTTACTAATAAAACACTTTTTAGTAAAAAAACCGTTTTCACAAACCTTAGTTAAATAATTAGTTGTTTTCTGAGTCAAAGTCATTTAAAAATATACCAAACACAATTGTATCTCAGCTGTCATCATTCTTTTGATTCAATATCTACTTCAATTCATTTTGTGTTATATCTATGTATTATAGATTAAAATTTTATATTATAGATTAGAAGTTTCGTTTGTTGACATTACTTTAGCTAACATCAACTCCAACAATAACTAATTATTTTAACTAATAGGTTTTTGAAGGCTGTTTCAAAGTTAAAAATTCATATGATTTCGGCTCTTGAGGTCAAACAAATGCAGATATACAATTGGCCAAGCCACGTCTTCCTATTCCGGATTTTCAAAAACCCAGGTAATCATACCCGGGTTCACCATTATTGATTAGCTTGCTACGACTCTAGTATTCACACATTCCTACGGCCGTCGATTAGAACGAAGACTTTTAAATTTTCGGATTGCGCCGCAATTCACCGGAAAGTGAATAAGTGAGCGGTGATGTAAACTGCTTTAAAATACATAACTATTTCCAAATCTTCAAAAATATATTGTAATATACCTAATTCCACTGTCTAGTTTTTGAGAAACACCTCAAAATTCGTGAAAAATATACGTCAATGAAAATTTATGAACACGTTTTGTTTTCCGATTTTACCCATAATGACATATTTCACGCCATAGAAAAACATACGGGCCAACCTCGGGATCTACCTCATGGGTTTGTAAGATCCTCATCGCTTAAAACGTTTCCAAATAATCGTTGAATACAAAAGAGAAGAATATAAAACGTCCCTTTTCTTCGTGATGTCAGTCAAAGGTAGCAAGAAACTTTTATGCATGTAGCTTATTAAATAATTTAAAAACGTAAAACACTCATTTCTGCATAATTAAAAATTCCTTTCCCTAAAAGCTTAAAAGAGGGTATGAAACCGTTATCTGTTCTAAACCATTACACCGGCCGACAAATGAAAACTTTTTGAAAGTTGTTTTGATATGAGTGATAAATATCACTAATTTATAGTATTTTAAACACAAAAATACCTACATAATTACTCTATCACATCAGATTTTTTAACAGAAAGGAAAAAGCGTTTCTTTCAAAATTTAAAGAAAAAATCAATAATTATATTACAAATACATATATTTAAACATTTACAAAGAAAACATTGAATCTAAATATTGCTGCAGGACTATTTAGAGTGACATCTTTTACGTTTAGCGACAAAATTACGTCTGGGTGTAGTTTTTTTGTAAGTATCTTCAGTAATATCACGTACCAATGACCAGCAATAATCAGCCATCATATTCACATTCCATCGACCTTGGTGCTTTTTCCATAGTTTTTATGTCCTGGTAAAACCTTTCTCTCCGTTCTTCACTATAATCACCAAGATTATCAGGAAAAAAATCCACATGTGAATCTAGAAAGTGGAGTTTTATACTCATATTACACCCCGATTTTTTATACTTATTTAATAAGTTTCCAACCTTATTTTTATTGTCAGGTTGTTTGTTATTTCCTAAAAAATTGTTGACAACATCTTTGAACGTCAGCCAAGCATCTAATTCAGTATTATTTATTGTTGCATCAAATTTTTCATCAACCATCAAAGATCTGATTTGTGGTCCATCGAACACTCCTTCTTTAATTTTTGCATCAGATAATCTTGGACCTTTTATACACAAATATTGAAAACTAGCATTGCTTTTATCCAATGCTAGTTTTTGAAGCCAAATTTGAAGCCAAAATAAGCATTATACGAATTTTCAACAAACTCAGTAATTTTCTGTTTTTGCTTCAGTCATAAAGTTTCCATAAATATAACAAAATGTATCCTCATTATTATGACACTTGAAAACATTGTGTTTTTAAAGTTTTTCAACCACAAATCATTGATAAAATTTATTAAATACCAAAAGTAAAACGTAAACAATTTTTTAAAATAAACACACTAACAACATTTAAAAAGTTTGTAAACAAAGTAACTATAAAGGCTTATTTTCATGTAACCCATTTCTATCGTTGTGTCGTTATTGTCGCATAATTCAAGAAAAGAGCGCCAAAATCTAAATTTTAATTTATTATTGTCAAAAAATATAAAATAGCTAATGTATTAACTTTACTAAAAACCTGATGTGATACGATAAAATTAGGTCTGATTTCGTTATCAGCACTATAAAATTAGTGGAAAAAAATTTATTATATCTTAGACAAGAAAAATCATGTCGGCCGGTGTTATCATTCTGCATTCTAATACTGTAATAGTTTCCATATTAAAGTTAATGTAAAATATTGTTGTAATCTTATCGGGAATCGAGAATCGAGATAGGTTGAAAAGTAAACATTAAAAAAAAGAAGGTGTATACTCATTAGCATTGAAATGCAGGAATCCATAATGGAACTACTTTAATAATTAACTTATCAACGCACTGAACGCCGAAAAAAGAAACTACCTCGTCAGGACTCGAATTCCTATACAATATACCCTTCGACGAGTTATATATATATATATATATATATATATATAACATTTTCCGAGCGTAGATAAGATCATAAATCTATTATAAAAACAAAGGCCTAAACATGTCACGTCTGTTACAAAACCGTGTACAATGTAAACATCCTCGCCCACACATTCGAAATAAACAACGTGGTACCATCCTTAATTTTTTTTTTAACAGGGGAGTTATTTCGGTTTTTTATTTATGAATATAGATCGCAATAATATCTACTACTACAACTAGTTGCAGTAAATTCGATTCAAAGTGAACGTGACCGTTTGCACATTTTTCATGTGTTGGGAATATGTCTATGTTCGAATTCGTAATGGTTTCCCAAGGGTATAACTTTTCGAATAAATTGAAAGTGACAAGGAAGTAAATTTGTATGTCTTTACAACTAGCAATTACTACACACGTATAATCTAGTGCTGTTTGCTTCCGCTTCTACAGAACACACCTATGAACGTTCAATTAATGCAATCCAATTAGGGTTACAAGGCTCCTAGGTAATCAATTTGATGGAGATCATAAAATTGCAAACCGCTCCCTTTGGTGGTTTTGTTATTTGAGTTTTATTACAAGAGGTGCTACTTCTTTCAAAATAGAGTATTTTTCTTGTCCAGTTGAGAGCGTACACGGCTATAGTATTAGATAAATTTATTTTGTATATATAGGGTCTCGCTTTGGCTTCGTACGGATATACGAAGGATTTTGATGCGATCTTGTAGCATTTACTGCAGTGTAGTAAACACTACTAATGGATGGATACAAATGGATAGTAATTACCTGACAAAAATCTTGAATTACAGATATTTTGATTTTTTTAAAATTCTGAACGTTTAAAATCGTAAAGATACGATAATGGAGATAAAGAAAGGTTTTATTGAAAATAGCTTTGAAATTCTGAAAAATATATGGAAAACAATCCAGTTTATTTGAATACTATTTCTTTGAACAATATTCTATACAAACATCAACTAGTATTTTACACTTTTACAGTCACGGCAATCTCCCTGACAAGATAACAAACTATTTCAAAAAGTTTTATTTACTTATGGGCCACTATATGTACTACATTAATAAGGCAATGTTAAATATTGAATCATATAAGTGGATACGTCGATTAAGTAGTAAAATTCAAAAATGCTATTATAAGTACTTATTAATTTCCGGTCGTGGTACGACACAGCAGGGCAGGCAGCAACATGGCGGCAGGCGCGTTTCCAGGCGGCCCTTTGCAGCTCGGCTGTTGAATAAAATGCGAGAATACAGATGTAAATAAAAAATATTATATATATACATTAGACTCATGCAAATTATCTCATATGCAATATTTTTTATTGGTAACATTAGAATTATAAGTATTAAATTTTTTTGTTAGTTTGGAAAATCTAACAGACACAATAAAGTACAAACATGATAAAAAAATCGAAATAGATTTTATATTTTAACATTACATATGTCAATACTGTCTTTCTGCAACGACATTTTTTTTTAAATTTAACCACCAAATTCACACAAGCACCTACACTATAAATTTCATCAATATAAGCATTGTATTATAGTTTTTGAATAAAATGTCTGTGACATACGGACGGACGGACTGACATGACGAAATAATAAGTATTAATTTTCGCGATTTTGGCTCGGAACTCTAAAAAAAGACATTAATTAATACAATATGTACACAAATAAACATCATGTACAATCATTGCCACAAAAGATGCAATGCGCAATATGAATATAATGCGCAAGAACATTTACGTGATACGCAATATCGAATTCTGTTAGATTTTAAAATTTGCGTATGCACATAATAAAATTGTAGAACTGTTGCGTCTGTACATTAATAAAAAAAGTGGTTGCAGGTAATGCATAACACAAAATAATAAGATTTTTTAAAAAGTGTGTCCGTTTGTTTGGGCTTGTTTACCTTCAAAATTACCAAACAAATTTTCATGCGATTTTCAATAATAAATTGAGCGTAGCTTGGACCAACATCTAAGGCTTTATTTAATCAAAATTGTTTAACGGAAAATTTGTTGATTATTTTAAAATATATCCAACGCATACGCGGTCGCGGGTACGGCTACGTAACGGGTAAGTTACTTCACAAGTTCGTCATCGCCCCCGCAGTCTGCGATGATGATCCTCTGCAGACGGTACATCGCCATCATGACGGCGAACTGCGCCAGCGCCTCCGCCAGCGGCCCGCTGCGGGGGACCACCAGCCACACGTACGAAGCGCATGCTACTGCCTGAAAGCAGACGACAATGAAATTATTTGATATTGGGCGCAGTAATAAAGAGTAATATAAAATTAACTGTGGTGTCCGAGTGGTCAAGAGCGTTGCATTTGAAAGAATATATATCAGAAATCCTGACCAGAAGGCTAGTGACTTTATAATTTCAAGTTAAACCACTCGCGCAGTGGTCTCAAAGAACTTCCTTCGTTTCAAATATAAAGAATGTGACATGATATATTCAATCAGTGAGATATTAAAAACTTAATGCAACAATACCTAATTACGACATTTATTGAAATAAAATCGACTTACAATACAAAAAAAATCATTATTTAGGTAATTTCAGATTTATTAATCAGTATTAATTAATAACTAGAAAATAATAATAAAAAGATCAGATGATTTGCATACTTTTTTGAAATTGATTTGCATACATTTGAAACCGAGATTTAATTGGATATATCATTATTTTATTGTTCTCAACTTATGTGAGGTCTAACCATTAAAATCAAAACACATATGTATATACTACAGTGGCAGCGTCTTTTGATACAATAATTTCAGTTTTACCATTTTTTTACATATAAGCAACAAATTTGGCCAATCCGAAAAAAGAAAACAGATTGATTTTTAGAACACAAAAACATCAATACTTACTTAAATAACTTTACAATGCAATAGTTTTCTTTAAATTCGTGATGAAGCTTCAGTACATAATAATATCAATAACAAAGTAATATTAACAGTAGTAATCATAACAATAACAGAGATATCTTTGAATTTTAATGGTTTGTCGAAATGCTTAACTTGTAACATAGTGGGTACGTAATATGTAACATGACGTATTCATGTTATTTTGTAACATGCGGGCGAACACAGAAAGCACGAGCGGAAGACTCGAGCGACCAACATGTATAATTTAAATTCAATTAAATTTCGATCAGGGATCTGAAATTGGCCCATCCTATTGTAAATCTTGATGTAATACACGTCAACATCGTTATGACGATGATGTAAAACCACGGCCGGCGACTATGCTTATAAGCAACAAAGTACGAAGTTGCTTGGATATTTATAGGTGCTGCATAGTTTGTAGTAGTAGTTCACCCCAAACGAAGGCCTCGCAAGCCTTCGTCGTCGCACCTACTGTCCGACGCTAGTGACACTTAACCTGTTCTAAGTTGGAAACATTGTTTTCCAAATGTACAGTTTACCAAATAGGCTAGCGCGACTGGCCGCGGCTTCACTTGTCGTGCGAGATACCGTTCGTTACCAGTCCTTCTCATGCTGTACGCAACAGAAAAAGATGAGTATTGTGACAAGGAACCACACTGTCAGTGGTAACAGTTCATTAGACAGGGTTTTTTTAAGTTCCCGGTAAGAAAATTCAAAATTTTCAAAAATTGAGAATTTATTGGTTTTATCCCGTTTTTCGAAAATCGAGACTTCATCAGATTTCAATGTTTTGAGGTCACAGAAAGCTACCCTGACAATTTTTCAATGGTGTCTGTAAGTACGTGCGTGTGTGTGGATGTATGTAAACCTCTCATAACTTTTGAACGGCTTGACCAATTGGGATCAAATAAGTAGCGTTCCAAAGTCTTTTACCAAACTTAGATTTCTTACAAATTTGAACCGATTCGAGCTGATAGATTTTGAGGAATTTCCAAAATGAAATTTTTGAGGAACTGTTTTTTTTTAATAAATTTTAAACGGATTTACCAAACGATACCATAAACTAATTAGCTCTTGATATCAAAAAACCACGTTGATCGCCGCCGGTCCCGTTAAAATCGGTTGATTCGCTCATGAGATATCGTTAACAAAAAATTGATTTTTTTAAATTACTCCGAAATTTTATATCTACTTATTATAAGTTAGCGGGAAGTTGCAGAGATGGCCTTTAGGGTCAAATTTTTTTTCTTCTAGAACCATTTCGAGAGTGTCGTAGAACAAACTTACCTAATCTAATAAGTTCTATAGATCACCTAAAATGCTGAATAGTTTAGAACAAAATACATTTAATAATAGGAAATTTATTATATACTTGGATATGTGAAAAAATTCACGGCAAAAGAACATATAATGAAGTAAAACAGAAAACCATCACAGCTCAGTGGGCTTTACTGCTTAACGAGTAATAATCAACTAACTTGTAGAATGTACTTGGAAATAGCTAAAAGGAAAATTTCGTATAAATTTCATTAAAAATTACTTAGATGACGTTTTTAATTGTGTAAAATAGACGGTAAATATAAGTCTATGTACTATGTAAAATTACAAATAAAATTAAAATCACAACCTCCTTTAACCCGTCCTATGTGGGCCCATTTTCAGACACCATTGTCGACGTTAAACCATGAATTCAATTAATAGGTTCACGGTATCAAACAAAAAAGCCACCTATTAAGTCCGCATATTATGAACCCTACACTGCGTGTGGCCCGACATGCACTTGGCCTGTCTTTTAGTACTAAATAAAGTAATAAAAGGCATTACAATTAATAACGATTAGTGCGTACGTAACAACGTCCTTCATTCTTGTCAGTCATATTTGAGGTGTACGTCATATAAGCTAGACAGTATTTGCATAGCAAGACCGGTTAGCTTATTTGCTTTTTATATGCGCGTAATACGTTTTAAGAAAGCCTTGAATGAACAACAGATGAATATTTAACCCTGATGGACAGTTCTGGCCGGGGAGCACAGAGGATATCAGTTTATTTTTTTCTAAAATGACAACTTTGTTTCATTTTGCAACTAAGTTATCGCTACGCTGAAATAAAACATTGACATAGATGTGCTTGATGACCAAAAAAATAGAAAAATATTTATATTCGTATACAAAAGTCTCATTGATCTTTATCTTTATTATTGATGAAATTATGATTCAGGACACTAAACACGTGAGTCCACCTCGTGCTGGTATAGTCAATTTATTTGTGAAATTTCAAACCCTTGTCTCTTATACGAGTACGCGACAACCTAATAAAGTAACAACGAAATGTTTTTTCATCTACAAAAATGAATCGAAAACTCGAAGATTCAGAGGTCCCATATTTGTGAGTTAAATAAGGAAAGAAAAATCCCCAGTCTTCGTCTTCTTCTTCCGTGACTTATCCCTTTAATTATTTGGGGTTGGTCCCCTTCGTTTTAAGACGAAAAGATATCTTGGGTTGTCATTTCTTCAACTTGTGCCCGTTTCATGTCCTTGACAACGGTTGTCCACCACGTGGCCTGTGGTGTGCCCTCTGCCCCTGTTCTTCTTTGGCACAGCCAAGGCCTTAACGAACTCCTCATCCCGCCTCATCACGTAACCAAACCATCTCATACGAACTTCACATAATTTATCCACAACAGGGACGACTTTGAAAAAGCTCTTATATACTCATTCCATACTTTATCAAACCTCATAACCCCCGGTGCCTAACGCAACATCTTCATTTCATTTATGTGGATTTTCTGCTCATGTTGTTGCTTAACAGCTCAGCACTCGGTGCCATATATGATTGCTGATCTTACTACAGTTTTATAGACCTTGCCCTTAAGCTGTATCGACATTTTGGGATCACATAGAACTCCTGAAAAAGGCTTCTTCATTTAAGCCACGCTTTATTGACTCTATGGATCACACCTATATCGACACTAGTATTTGCGGCAAGCATAGATCCTAGATATTGAAATTGATGTACTTTAGGTAATGTTTGTCCATAGACGGATACGATTGTATTGCTCGGCGTGAAAGGATGGTAATAACTGTAATGTAGGTATTCCGTCTTCGTTCTGCTGATACGGAAGCCTTCAAGTGCACGTTTCCACTTCTGATGGATGGTTTGCAACCTGTCGGCACATTTGTCTATAAGGACTATGTCATCTACATACAAAGGCATCATGGAAGGCACGTTTGTATATGCCGGGTAAGATAATCCAAGGATAGGTTAAAAAAACCGGGCTGAGTATGGAGCCCTGATGCACTCCCACTTCCACTTTAAACGGTTTGCTAAATCCAGTCAGGCTTTTCACTTGAGTGCTGATGCGATCGTACATATCTTACACTAGAATAATGTGGTGTTCCGGTATTTGTTGAGCCCTCATGGCTTGCCACTCTATTTTGGTAAAGCGCGGTATTAGATCAAATGCCTTCTCGAGGTCTACAAATACTAGATGAAGATCCTCTTTGCTAGCCTGATGTTTTTCATGAGGATTCTAACAGTTTGTATTGCGTCTGTCGTGGATTTACCTGGCAAGAAACCACACTGATTTTTGGATATGGACGTAAGTCGGCTAAGGGGTTATTAAGGATACGTTCTCAGATCTTTAAGGTATGCGACGTGAGCTTAACCCCTCTATAATTAACCCAGTCACTGGCATCACCTTTATTCTTGTAGAAGGGTACAATGTAGCTGTAACGCTATGACTCCGGGATCTTCATAGAAATTAAAATAACGTTGAAGAGTTTTGTAGGCCATTCTACCGCAATGAGACCAAGTAACTTCCATAAATCTGCTAGTATGTTGTCGGGCCCAACAGCCTTGTGGTTTCTCATCTTCCATAACGCTGTTCCAACCTCATCTATACTTATATTGTGCAGGGGTTTAGAAGTCTTTGGGATGTCTTTTAATGGTTAACTAGGAAATTCTTCGTTGAGTAAGTGATGATAATATTGACTCCAGCAATCGTTGATTAGGGCGTTTTTTCGTTAATAAATGTCCCTTATAATTTGTTACTTTTGATATTCAGCCCTGTCTTGTATCGTTGTTTTACAGATTTGAATACTTCTTTATCACTGGCCGTGTTCTCAAGCTTAGAATAAATGAATTTCCGCACTTCTGTTTTATTTTGTGCGACTTTAGGTTTAACCATTTTTTTTGCGTTTTTGTACTGCATGTGGTCGTGTTCCAACCTAAAGTTCTGCCATTGCTTGAAATGATCTTTTTTATTCTTCAAACAGTTTTTTGACTTCTTGATTCGACCATGTCGGGTCTTTGTTGTTGCTCATTCCACCCTTAGATATTCCGAGTGTCATTTCAGCTTCTGTTTTGCATTTGTTCTCAGATCTGGACCACATATATTCAGTGCTGATGTCATTTCGTTTCATATCGTCTATCATTATGTTATGTACTTAACTTATCAGTCCATTTCCTCCTTCGGAACTAAGCAGGTGCCACTTTACTCTCGGGATTTTAATTTGAGTATGCTTTATGGGTTTCGGTAATCTTATACGACCAACTAGGATCCTCTTTACGTAGTCAGTGCCTCGCCTGGTATCACCTTGCTGTCTTTAAAAGTTTTGAGTAACGGGTTGTTGGTGAGTATGAAGTCAATTTGTGATTGCTTGTCTCCACTTTTATAGATACCAAGTACCAAAGCAACTTAAAGAAAATACCTCAGTACCAAGCCAAAATTGCATTACACCGCATTGAATAACTCATGGTAAAATAAAAATTAGTCCTCAATGACATTTAAGAAAGGAGGGTAGAGTATTGTCCTGATAAAAATATTTTAAATGTAATAACAAATCAACTAATATATTGAAATTCAAGAAATGTTACTTTATCAGGCAAAATTATTTATGGACCATTTAAATAAAATATTCGTAGAAAACTGAATTAATTAAATTTCTTTGCCAGTATTGCTGCGTTAAATTTTTATTACTCGAATGTTAACACGTATATTAGCACATCTTTTTAAGTGTAATTTTCATATAGGCATTTTCGAATCCGGGAAATCTTATGAGTTCGCGTCACCGCCATCGACAAGCTAATTCAGTGCATATGCAAATTTTTGTATACGCGTTAGGCGTTTTCATGCTAGCGCAATGCATATACCTATGTGAAAACTTTACTTACATTGGGCAATTTTCGTAAAATCTTATAAATTCGCGTTACCGACATGCTAATGTTAATAGCATATGGAAAACTTATTTGTATATGTGAAAATTATGCTTTTAAATTTAATTTGGTTGCAACATTATTGTCGTTTTACTTGAATTAAAATGCTTAAATGTTGTAATTAAACCTTCGTTCCCATATTAAGTTTTATTTGAAATTGTGGGGCTTGCACAGACCATCACGTGTTCTGATTTATAAATAAACCATATAAAATGTACATATTTGTTACTCCGAGTGCCAAAAGATATGGGAACCATACTAATATTAAAGATAATTATAATTTAATTTTTAATATTACAATTAATTTGATGACGGCAAAATTAAACATTGTTATTTCATACTTTTGAATTTTCATTTCTATTGGCAGCATTCCAATAACTGCCTATTTTATTTTTTTCATTTAATTGCTTCATTTTTAATTATTATATTTTCTTTTACGTCACCGTCATCCTTTGCATATTATCATCTCATTAAACAACCGATCCCATACTTTTTGTTTTGTTTTATATCTATACTATAAATTGTTATTTTTATACTTCTGTTTCATTTTCTATCATATCTTTATCGGCAGGCACTCGCGGACTAACCTTGTCGGGCCTAGCCCGCGCTGTCGTGTCAAATTACAAAGTGAAAACAAATGCTTTTAAATAGATATTTACGTCTTACAAAAAAAAAAAACTTGATGCAATGCCTTAAAACTATCATTGGAAAATTTGTAACGTTGTACCTTTAAAACAATTCAAGAACACAATGAAAAATAAGCAAATTTCATGCACAATATTTAAAATTGTATTGCAAAAGACAAGCAATGAAAGAGACAGAGATTGTGGTTCTTATATGACCTCTTCATGAATATGAACCTATCAAATAACAGGATATATAATGATATGATACGTTATTTGATAAGTTCAAAGTGAGTAAACAATTTACAATCTATGTGTAATACCACACACTCATCACGAAATGTCTGAAACTATAGGTTTGATTTGATTGAGAAAAAAATTGGTGAAATGATAGTTTATATAAAGTAAGGACTGTATATGAAACTTTTTTATGGATCGAGGTACGACTATGAAAATTTATATTAATATTGCTCATTATAAATGCTGTCTTATTTTTACAATAGGTGGGGAGACAGGTTTCTGAAAAAAAATTAACACTTGAACTAAACTACAAAACCGATTCCAAAAACTATTTAACTCATTAAAAACTACAATAATCCTGAGTACAACGGGCTATTAATATTTTCCCCGACTTCGTTCGCATATTTGTATAGCTACAATGAGTATAAAAATTCTTTTACTTATATAAAGCTATACTATTTCCGAATAGTATATAGCTTATATTTCGTTTATATACGTCAAAAACTCAACCGTGACCGGCGGCAATATGTAAATTAAAAGCGAGACAAGGAACAGAATTTTGAGTCGGCACCGAGAGCGAAACAGACATCGAGGTCAAAATCGAATGTGAAACGGAATTAGAATCAAGAGGGTGATCAAGATCAGAACCGTGAGCGGCACCGGAATCGGCAGCATTACCGATCAATATGAATGGATCACGCAGTCGATTTTGTAAACTCTAAACCACTCGGTCGATATCATTACGACGTCAAAATAACACCGGGGTAAGCTTTGCCCGACGCGCGCCCTCGGTTTGTGTAATTTCGATGCCGTGACGACATCGACAGAATCGAATCGGCGGGAGACGAAGTCGCGGATGGAAAGCTAGTAATATGTATTATAATGATCGCCACTCGACAACAAATGTCGGGAAAGAAACGATACATGAAATATCGAATCTTCATAACATTCGGTAAGAACAAACAGAAAGATTCTTTCCAAGATCCATAGATCGAATTGAGTCACAAATAAAAGAAAAATATGTTAATTTTAATTAACCCAGTTATAAGACCATTAAAATAACACTATTTTATTAAGAAGCTATCATTAAATTAATTGTACGAGGGAAATTTAAATTACTTAATTCAATTTTGAGGTGTTACCAACTGAAACTATTGTTCATGTCAAAACAACGAGCTGAGGATTTACCTTGACATAAAAACCATAAGTGCCTATAGAATGTCAACTGCGAATAGCTTCACAAATATTAAAGCGACAGTGAATAAACAGCAAGATTATTGCTGTGTTACTTCCTTTGAATTATCACAGTACTATTGAGCGCCTGTGGTTTACCAAGTATGCGTATGTGACATATACATAGACAAGGAAATAAACAACAGACAAAGATTCTTCGATTAATATTGAAATATTACTATAATTTAGTACGAGTTGAAGCTTTGAACTGTATTATCTTATTAGGGTTCCGTACCCAAAAAAAAAAAAGAGACGAAAGTTACATATAATTGTCGTACATTGAAAAATACAATGTTACATTCGAAAGTCAAGCGGAGGAATGATATCATTCATTCTAACATTATTAAATGTACCTGACCTGAAGGAGTATATTCAAAAACACAGAGTCACAGTAAATCGCTATGGAACCAGTTGGTCACTTGATATTATCACACTTTACTTGTGAACGCACTAATCACAGAAAGAAAACTCAGCTCCTGTGCGTCGAACTACACTTCTTATACCCGCCGACTTACCTTTCAGAAAGGTCTCGAAACATGCGGAACAACAAATAGTAAACATGTCACATCTGACATAATGCGAAAATTGAAGGCCACAAAATCCATTTAAAAGTAAATTCTAAACGGAGCGGTTGTTTATTAATTTATATTCTTAGATATATTTTTTTAAAAGTGAATTATTTTGCTGCCCTATTTTTAGTTTGGGAGCTCAATTCGCAACAATATAATAAAATCGCAAGGAAGTGAAATCTGTATATTAAACATTTTTTTGAAAAAAGTAAGTAATATGTACTATATACATAAAACAGAACCCAAAACAGCGGATTTTAAATTTTTTGTCTGTTTGTGTGTATATTTGTCTGTTTGTTCAAGCATCACTCAAAAACTAATGGACCTAAGCTAAGCAGTAATCTACTGCATAACTTAAGACACAATTTGTCATGCTACGTTACCTAAGGGCTAGACAGAGAGCAAATACTCAATAAATCTGGATAAATGTTGTCTACCTGCCGTTATATTTCTTATCGGTGTGACTGTTACAAAATTTGAAGAAATCCCCATTCATGACATCTAAGATTTTCTACGAGTGATGAAAAACAACGAAAAAAAGAAGAATAGCTTTTATATCTTTTTTAAAATGTTATTATGTTTCATAGCTACCAAGCGAACGAAGACAAGAACAACAGCTAGTGTTAAATATTTACAGGTTTTATGATTACTAAGTTGCTGTCGTAAACTCTACCGTAACATGTCCGTGCAGAACGAAACACTTATCTATATGGCACATATTATATAAATTAAATGATTCTTACAGTAAAAATAATATATTTTATTGTGTTTATTATTCTACTAAACTAATTTATTTAATAGCTTCGAAATATGTTTCGAAATAAATTTGTAGTCAATGTTATTAATAATCAATGGAATTAGCGCACCTAATAAATGCAATATAATTTATGAAACCAAGCAGTTTCTCGCAAGTGATAAAAAAATATTTGGTGTATGTACTAAATTGCAGTTTAAAGCGCATTTGTTCTTCAACCTGAAAATCACTATCTGGTGAGCTGACATGCTGACTAGATTCTTTTAACATTCTCCTGGTACTCTCCTAACAAAAAATTTGGCTGTGTACAATGTAATGTGAACAAAGAAATCTTTGGAGCCATACCAAAGACTTTCATAACTAGGACGTGGGTACTAATATGTTTTACATGACTCCAATGATTTTCGTAAATTCAAAAGATGCAATAGACATCATAAATTCATATTATTTCATTGTCAAATATTTAGAACTTACTTTTCCGGGCCGTAGAAAATAACTCCTGTAAGGCGAAACCAGGTAGGGCAAACTATACAAAATTTTCTACAAATTTACTTCCTATTTTGAAGAAAAATGTAGAAACTTGATATTGAAATAACTTTTATACCCGTTATTCAAATTATCATCAAATATCTTTAACGATATTTACTACCTAAAGCTATAAGTGACGCAATACGGCTTCATACGACAGCGATTTACGCAAAAGTCGCAATATTATCTAATGGCATACATACTGCATTAAATTTCAAAGAGATAGCATCGATAAAGTTACTAGATATAGACGGCCTTTTCATAGTGCATAACTGCCTATAGACTTAATTAACTATCGTAGAACTAATCGCTAAAAAGTATCCAGTAAAACTTTATGGCTTGGCAAAGCGACCATCTTCAAGATTGATATGTTGTCGTTGATACTCTGAAAAATGGGAAAAGAAATTTAAAGAATTTTATATTGAGCTCAAACTTTTAGGACCTCATTCTGGACTCCCTCCCCTGAAAACTCAGGGAAATTAATGTATTTGTGCCGGCGGCATATATGGATAATGAGGCGCCATGTTTACGGACAAGCGGCTTCGTTCCTGATGGTGGCTACCGACCGACACATAACATTTACAATTAGTGTCAAAAATAAATTTAAATTACGACATGAAAAGCCAATGCGCTAGTGCTTATTAAAATATTCAAAGAATGGTGTTTCATAAGGGGATTTATTAGCCCTAAACCCTAGGAAAATATTCATTTTTTGCGTATGCGCATATGCATACACGATTGCATACACGATTGCGCGTATGCAATTGCGGCATATTGTTATCATATAGCAAATTTTATGTTTTCATTGAAATTATATAAATTACTCTACTAATTTTTTGTTCCCCAGGGACCCAAAGATTCACAATTTAGTATTTTTGGTGAAAATGCTACTGTTTTCAGAAATTTAGTATTTTGTTTTTATATGAGCACAAGGGCGCTACGATATGTATATATATATAATAGCTGTCCCACCCGCTTCGCTGGGTAATTTTTATTTTATAAATAAAATGGCGAAGGATTTATGGAATTAGAAAAATGAGTAGCCTAAAACCATCTACAAATCATTCCGCATCGAATGGTCCCCAGTCCCATGTCTATACGTTTAGTAGTTTTTACGTGATTGGCGAACAAAGACAACCTATTTTAATTATATATATATCTATAGATATATATATGATAATATGCTGAACATATTGACATGAGACTATAACCATTCGACGGGGAATCGTTTGTAGATGGTTATAAGCTATTTATAATTAAAAAAATGTAAAAATATGTTTGCATGGATATTTGTCATATGCTAACGATGGGCCGGATCGAAATCAAATTTTGTATGGAGGTAGATTAATATTAAATTAAATAACAAGAATACCTTTTATATAAAAAGCTATATAAGTACCAGTAAAAAGGTAATCTGCTGTTACTAATATCCACAGCCAAAAAAAAGGATTAAATTAACACCAAAATCGCTACTGAAATAGCGGAACCGGGATCGAGTCTGACATCGGAACCAGAAGTGACAGAGAAAACAGGTAATATTAAAAATTATGGAATTCATTCTATTCTAATTCATAAACAAACATAAGATAAAAGTGTTGCATCACCGCACTCGTAGTGAAAATAAAAAGTTATAATAATTGACTACCATACTCTGTGTTGTGGTAATGCGAATATAAAAGAAACATTTAAAATGAAAAACACAATGTTCATTACAATATATGTACACTATTGCTGATATTAGATACTGCTCACTGGTCAAAAAATGATGAAACTGACAAAATCTGATTTATTTTAATTAGATTTTACGTAATATGTAATAAATATTTCGATCTCTATTTGTTTGTATAGGAATTTGTATTTTAAATAATATTAACTAATATTTCATGGCTATTATATTGATCGACTTGAAAGATTTCACATCATATTTCTATAAATAGTCATCTGAACATTTATATAATAAAGGAGGAACTTTAAATTCCATAGGAGTGAAAAACCCTCTCATGGACCTCCAGTCTTTGACTCCCTAATTGTGTAAGACTAGTCGACATAATACGTTTTCTACGACCATTGACAAAATTCGACATACATCTATTTGTTGACTTTTGTCGCAATGTTGCTAAAGCAAGGTAAAAGTTAACAAACACACATGGATGCCCATCTAAGGCTGCCTAGGGTGGCATGGGATGAGCCATGCGCGCATGACCGCATGCGTATGACGACATGACTATGTACGGTGCCGCTCGCTCGGACGGCGAAGTCGAAGGGTCTCTTTGTGAGAAAAACGCTCAACCTTGTACAATGAGTGCCACGAAAGTTAAGACCTGTACGAAGAGTGATTATATTTACTTAATAAGAGGATTATACGCTAATCGCTATTGTGCAAGTATGTCATGTTTCGCGTATTATTTCAACTTTTGTGGTGCTGTATATACAACGCTGCTTAACGTTGGCTCACAGCGATCTCACTATCAGTCCCTCTCGATTTTAAGTTTATCTCCGTATAGCTGCTTCGCTTTAAAATAAAATTAAGGCAAGAAGTAAAATTACAACTACCTATACGAATTATGAAGACTTATTTTCTGATACAAGCACAAGAAAGCCGTTAATTATAACGAAATACTGCAACCCGCACAGACAAATTAAATCGGATTCGAGACTGTCAACAACTTGACTCCACGGCTATCGACCGACTCGCCACAGTTGAGATGCAAAAATCACCCACAACAGTCGTATGGAAAATAAAGACGATACGGCTGTAACGAAATATAGTCTTCATACCTAGTCGATTTTTCGACTAGAATTTTTTTCCACGTTGTTTCAAGCGGAGATACTATCGGAGATATGATACCGTACGATTCATAAGACAAAAAAGAAATGACCAGCTCATCGTCACCTTCTGTGATTAAATCATGAAGCTATCCTCGACTCGTGCATTTATGGGCGCGATATGTCAATCGTATAGGGTACTTTTAGCTGTCGATATAAATTTTCAACTGACGCAAACACGTACAATTCACGTAATACCTACACAGATTTAAACCGAGGAACTCGGCGTGGTATATCAGTGACCCTGAAAGACTGACACATAGCACACATTCTGGAAGAGTGCCACGTACGTGACAAAGAATGTGCAGAGACCGAAGCGGACTTTGACGTCCGAATACTGGGATGTAAATTTCCGAACTTTGTGGTGGATGTTACATACCAAAAGAAACCAATGCCTGTTCCTTTTGCGAAAACACTGTTAATAAATGAAATAAATAAAACAAACAAATTATATATACTACAAATACCCTATGATGCCAACTAACAATCGTTATGAAATAGTGTAAAAATGTTTTTTATTAATATATTGCACATATTATAAAACCTGACGTAATATTTAAAATATTAAATACCTGTTTACCTATAGATATTGCAAACCTCAAAGTCGCTCTGTGCATCTACCCGTATATGTTCTTTTCACGCGAGAACGACTTATCCGATTTACATTTGTTTTTTTTCAATTCATAGCTATATCGTCTGGCTTGATTATAGGACATATTTAAATACACAAAGTAGCAAACAAATTAAGTAATGATAATAGTGAATGGTGTTGGAGAAAAAACGCTTTAGGCGCGCTTAAATTATTTGCGCAGAATAAACCATAAGATATATATCAAATGTACTAAATAATTCTAAATCTTGAAAAGACTTACAAAAGTATGCGATAGCTTACATGTGTCTATCTTCTAAGGATGAGCCACAATAAACATTTTAATCTTTAAAACAACACGCAGGAGGTGGAGGACGGGCGACTGCCGGGGTGGCGGGTGAGTGGGTGAGAACACGCGGTGCTTTATTTATATAAAAAAAAAAACTTATACAGTAATTATTCCGTAGTCCACGCGGACGGAGCCGCAGGCATATTTAGTTAAATAATATTTTCCATAATGACCCATGATATCAATGTATGTAATAAACCTTGTATAAGAAATAAATTACGGATATGTTTATAATGGGTAGAAGTTATATTTTACTATCATAATTATATTCCTCTAACTGAAACTGATAGACGTTGCCCTGCCTGTCTATATCATGCCTATATACATGAATTGAATTTTATTTATATTTTCAATAATACACAACATTTTTATTTTATGTAACAGATTAACATATAAATAATATTTATGAACGATATACATATATGAAAATCAATATTTTTATATAGAAGTTGATATGCTGCAGCGCCACCTGTTGGGGAGTTACAACAAAGTGCATAGCACAAAACTTTTTCCATTGAAAATCACATTTACCTGCTAATTTTCATGGTGATCGGTCGAACGGTGTTGGAATTTAGTGATAACATGTATATATACAAACATTCATTTTTACATATAGAGATTATGTAAATACGGGCTACGAATACCGGTTACAGGTATAAATAAACAACAATGATTTTTATAACAAACAATTGCAAAAAGCAAATAAATATGAAAAACTCATTTCTTTTTCTAAGAATTCATATAGAATGTATAGTATGTATAGTATGTGCGATTGTGAAAAATAAAGATAACCCCCTAAAATATAACAGATAGTAGATACTATAATATGAACCCACCGGATAAAGAGCTATTACGAAGACGATGTTTGTATAGGCTCTATGGCGTGCTGCAGCTCGTAAAGTAATGCTGCATAAAATAGCTATGATCGTGACCAGCACGGCACAGCCAGTCCACAGTATCCATCCATAGCCTTGCAGAGCTGAAAATAATTATAAACAGTATAGTTAAAAAATTTGTTTGACGACATAAGAATTGTTCATAAGAATTGTTTAAGTAATTATATTTCGAAAATATAAAGACTGCGAAGTTATAGCAGAAATTTGTAAAATGAACCACTTAACGGTAATTTTGTACTATTGTCCTCATTACCAGTATATTAAAAATGATGAAAATCGGATGTACAATTGTTGAGATATAAGAGAACATACAGACAGGTATACGAATAAATAGTTTTGCCCTTACGAATGAATAGCCTATGCCCTTATTCAGGATTCAAGTTATCGTCATACAAAATTTTATGAAAACAGGTTCAACTTATTAGTCCTGAACACGTAACACACACACAGACAAATAACTTTCGCAGTCCTATTAGTATGAATAATTAAAGTACAGTTAATAAGGATTAAGGCGAACATGTCTCATGTTGTTTATTTTGGGATACTGAAGCGCAGCCCCCTTGAAGTCTTTAATAAAGCAACAAAAGTTCTCTGAATGATAATTCATCATACACAGTTTTATTTTACAGTTTTGCTAGTTCTATTTTTAACTACATAGTTTCATTTTATAATTTTGCTTCTATTTTTTCCAAGACGTCCGTCACAAGTTGAAATCATTTTCATCCAGTCTTTACCATGACCTACTTGACAGGGTGACAACTTTCTAGATCAGACAGGTCAAAAATAAAATTACAAGTAAAGTCTCATTGTTAATGATTTTCCCGAAATGCATTTAGCAAATGATACCACTTATAACATATGTTCCATGAAAAATTACGTTATTTAAAAACACCCGTTCGGAGCAACATCTAGTGTAAAAAGGTGCATTAAAAAAAGTTCACCCACGTCAGTACGGTGGAGTTGTATGCCTATAAAAAAAATTTTTCATTTTTTCTTAATAAATTGCGATTTGTGTCCAGAGTACCATAATGAAATTTCTATCAATTTCAAAGAATTTAATTAATAACATCACAACACCACTCTCTAAAAATGAAGAAAGTATGGATTCGAAGTGTGGGTCACACTTCGAGGGTGGTTAAAAATTTACACCTGTTCTGTGTGAATTCTTACATAACAATGGTTGCGCAACCCGCCATGTTAAATACAAACTCCAAACATGGAAGGTATCCCATCTCTTAACGCCTTGAGCATATAATTGAAAATTGTAAAAATTTATGACGCTTTGATAGCGTTTATTACACCGACAATTCTATTAGGGGTCCTCATTGGACTACGAAACCCTAAAAATCTAAATGAAACAGCAGTTCCTTTGTTATTCTCACGTCAACATTTTCAATGCGCAGTGTAAGATGCTTGGTACTATTTATGAAGTGAAAGTAGGTCAACATAGCTGTTATAGAGAAGCATTAACAAAATGTTTGCATAACGCGAAACTAATTGAACGTGAAACAAATGTTTTAACCGACACTGACTGCAGATTTATTACTGCAAATAAAGACACGATTACTACTTACTAATTACTAGAAATAAAAACCTGATAGGTGTGAATCATTTCTCTCTATTTCAATTTTTTCGGTGAAAGAATTAAAATTTGTCTACCAAGGATTTTAATAAATGAGTCACAAATAGGGTAAGAAATCATAAACACTAAAATTTTATGTTGTTAAGCCTTAAGAAAATATAAAAATATAACAGCCAATACTATACGCTGTGCGTTTAAAAAAGACATACAAGAAAATGGAATTAATGAGACAGTTTTCTCGGTGCATACTAGGTGCATACACACCACACTGCAAACTCAGCCGCATTTATAAAATATATTGATATTGATAACAGAAGAGCGACTTCTTTGGTTGGTAACTCATGCACCTTTGACAAATTTTGTAAAGGGCCTATCACAGATAATAGTCAATTTGTACAGGTTGTTCTTAGATCAAATTCAAAATAGATTATTAATATATTTTTAAAAAAGAAGAATTGTCGACGTTTAATATACCAAGCCTAGGTATGCATAATAATGTATGTAATAAATGTTTTACACCCATTAGTTTTTATAGCTTTACTTGTGTATTTACTACATTATTGCAAAATTTTAAAAATTGTGATTAGTGGAGAATATTCTCGATGCGTTAATTAAATGCAAAACACCTCATTTAACTCTACCAGAACATTTCTTCGACACAAACTCTCCGCTAACATAACGGGAAAAAATTCCAACGATATGTCTGTCATCGCTTTAATACATCAATGTTCTCAATAAACTAATTAGAAAACTCACAACACCGAAATGAATTTAATCACGCAATCTACTCCGACTTTATGCAAGGTTATGCCAACAATCAGGTGTAATGCACAGTTTTTGTGGAGTTAGATCCACCTAACATAAAACAAAAGAAAATATAATATATAAACATGAATATGAAAGGTTAATTATTGAATCAAAAAGGGAATTTTCTTCTTAGAAGTAACACAACTGCGTCTAATTTATCTTTAGCTAGAACCGATTCTAAAACAACTGATTAGTTGTTTTTGAAGTCAGTTTAAAAAAATATTTAAGTAGGTTTTCGAAGGCGATGTTTATTTCTTTTTTGAAAAAAAAATAATTTCATATTTTTTTAGTAATCGAGTAATTATAATTTTATAATTCAATTAGTTAATTGTATAATTAAAGTATATTATTTTAATGAAAGTAGTTACTTTATATGTGGATTAGGCCATAGTTAATAAAATTGGTTAGTCATCTGCTTTACTTTTGTACGGAGCAAGTGGACAAAGAGTTCCGATCGCGAATTTATTGTCCACATAATTTGTACACATTGTAATTTAGTCTGTTCGACTATCAAAGTATAAGTAACTATGTAAGTTTAAAATCGTGAAAATTCTTGACAAAGTTCCTAAAAATATGTTCGATAGCTCATTGGACTTGGAATGACGTCTAGAAAAAACGTTTTTATGGAATTTTCTGCACATAAAAAAATCGCAAAAGTTATAAACAAATTAAGATGAAAAGAAAGGTATTTCGTTTTATGTCTAGAACTCGAAAATGATTCCTATTTAAGAAATTATCAAAAGGGATTCTCAGAGAGGAGGAAATTTCCTAAAAATAAGTCCGGACTCACAGAACTCAACCTCAATATATTAACAATTTTTGTTTAGCGCTAAAAATAAGGTTTCGCGCAATCAGTTCGGCATGCTGTTGATGAGAGTATAGCATTTAAATAAAAAAATTATAGTATTAAATATCAATATTAAAATTTGACAAAGTTGTGGTGTCATCAGAACACTTCAAAGAATACAGCCCCGTTGGAAAAAAAATTATCTCAATTTTACAAAAAGTTATGCAATTGTTAATTAACAAATTTTTCACCAGCATCTGTTGTCATAAAAAGCGATATAAAAGTTAAAATAATTGACCTATAAGTTATGTGCTTCTTGGAGCCCTTCTTAAATAAATAACAAGCGCCCGCAATAAAAGTTTCTTATAAGTTGTATATTTTATTTATTATAATTATTCTAAGTTAACAAAAAAAAAATCCAAATAATGTTGTTAAATAATTTTTTTAAAATGTTTTATTATTACTGTTTTTGCATTTAACAATGATATTAAGTAACATTGGCAAATATTTTTTACGTCATTTGTTGATAAATTGTTTATAAACAAATAGACTACTTTAATATTTTTGAAAATTGTTTTTACTTTTTTATTATCAAGGTAAAAAAATGATTAAAAAAAAATTTTAATTTTTTTTTAATTCTTTAAAATGTTTCATTTTTAGATTTAAATTGCTTAAATAATTAGTTAAGAATTTTTCCTTTATATATTATAATTAGTATTCCATAATAGAGTATTAAAAAAAAAACTTTTAATCAAAGTTTAATTGTTTATTAAGTTAACAATTTGTTATAAAAAAATTCTAAATAACATATTTTTTTTACTTTCTGGCAACAAATCCTAGTATTATCCCCTAACTCCTAACCGTTAAGGTGTGCTGTGGGTTCCATCATCTGCTCAACACCATGACAGGATAACTATCATACACAAAAACTTGAACAAAACTAAAAAAAGCTTAAACACACTAATCGTGGCTATAGTATTTGAGGATTTTCCTCGATTTTCCCGGGATCCCATTGTTCGATCTGGACTTGGTGGCTATGGAACCACCTCAGGACCCCCTTCCAAATAAAAGAATAATTTTCGAAATCGATTCACAATTCCACTATTATTGACGAAATGATCGCTGAACATACATAAAAAAATACATACGGATGAACATAGAACCTCTTCCTTTTTTTAAATCGGTTAAAAAAAGAGTGCGTTGTGGGAATAATAAGATTTTATTTATAAGTTATAAGCTTTTTTAATGACTCGCCTAATTCAAAATTATTTAACTAAATACTTTATATCTGCTTCTCTATCGTCCTGGCCTAATTTTAATATCAAAATTTAGAATCAGTTACAAAATTTGACATCATATTTGAAAATTATAATCATTCTAACGAAAAGGCAATTATAAATAAAATATTCTGGCAATTTATTAGATTGCACATGTTATATGTGCAATTAAGATATAACCAAGATAAGAATATTGGTAGAAATTTTCATATCTTTTTTATATAGTTTGGAATCTTGGAATACTCCACTTATTTGTCAATTAGCCGTATTCACGTGTAACTTCCCTCGACAAACCATTCTCTTTCTGTTATACAGAAACGATACAACAAATTACGTAAATGACTACTCACGAGACCCGTTCAAAAAAATAAGTTTATTTTCGATAACGAAAACATCAGCACTGTTGACGCTATTATGTAATGAAATAACTTAATATACAATGAAATAGTGACAATGACGTAAAAAGCTACTTCTAATTTCATTACAACTTGTTTACTTAGTACAATACAAACTTTTTACTTAATGGCTGCCGCGTCACAAAGTAAAAGGTTGGTGTGCTAATGAATATGCAATATAACACCAAATAAACATTAGAACTCGTTAGGCCGAGTTCCAAAACAAATTAGATTTTTCTCTCTAGCTATTATACTATGCATATTTTGTGTATATCGTTCCCACTTTCAATTCTGTTCCCGGTACAATTTCTGTTTTTGATCTTGATCACTCTCTTGATACTGTTCCATTCCCACAATCAGCTTCGACCCTAGTCCCAATCTCGATTAGGTTCTCAGTCTCGTCTCTCGATTCTGCTCCTCGTCTCGCTTTAAATTTCAATACCGCTACCGGTCATGAATCCGATTTGTATGAAGCTGGAGCAAATATTAGTACCAAAAAATATGTATATGCGGCTTTCTGTATGAGTGAAAGCATTTTTAGAATCGGTATAAAAGTTCGGTTCAATAGTACAAATACGCGGACGACGTCGGAGATAAATATTAGTGCAAAAAAACAAACGAGCAACAAACGCAATGTTAAGTCAAAATTTTAAATTTTGCGGCGACAAACATACGGAATTTGAATTATAATACATAAACATAATTGTTTTTTTTAGCTGTTCCAATCCTAATACTTGTTTCAACAAACAACAACACAATAAAAAGTAGGATTTTCCTGCACTATAATTAGTACTATAATTATTATCTTAATTGTAAGTATAAAAACCAGGAAAACAGAGAATCTTACTTTTTCAAAGGATGATTTAATCGTTTTTTAAAAAAAGTAGTTTTTCTTTCACAATTGCTTCACATCACGTACTTTTGCAAACTTTTAAATTTTAGAATGTATTTTATTTAAGTACCTTCTAAAATTACACATTCTAACTGAGAAACAACTATTTTAAAGTTATGCTATAAGCGTTTTATTAAAAATCAATGAATAATATCCGATACCGGGCGCTGGTAACACTAGTTTAAAAAATAAAATAAAGATCAAGTCCTTCCAATGAATTTCATATTATATTATTTAGTTGCAATAACTAAACGCTAACATATTTTTATTATGGTAAAGAATCAAGTTATGTTCACATTTTATTTTCAGACTACCAGCAACTTTGTTCTGAATTAATTCTAAAATTTGAATGCAGTGTAGCGTTCAGATAAATAAATATTTGTTATCAAAATGTCAAGAAGGTTGAGTAAAATACGTCCCGATCGATTTTATTACGTTTGTGGTGAACTAATTATATGTAAGAAAAGATGTCTTATGACGGAATCACTCAAACAAGCATATTATTGTTATTTCAAAATTTCGGTCACTCACCAGGACAAAAAATGGGCCCCTCACCTTTTCGACGTCAACACTAATTGAACTTATTAAATATAAATATCACAATTGAATTGTCTGTGGTGACTTAAAAGTAGTGGGTTTACTCTTGGGCTTGCATGGTGGCTATACAAAATATTGTCATTATTTGTGCTTATGGGATTCGCGAGCCAAACGAGATCATTATAAAAGGAAAGTCTGGCCAGTTACAAAAGAATATAGTCCTGGTAAATGAAAATAAAACGTAAATGTCTGATACCTCCCCAAAAAAATTATTCTACGGCCATTTTACACAAAATTAGAATTGGTGAAAAAAGTTGTGAAGAGTTTATACAAAACTAGCGTGGCTTTTTAATATTTATGCTCTATTTTTCCTAATCTTTCTGAAGCGAAACTGAAAGGTGTTTTTATCGGACTACAAATCAAAAAATATTGAAAGATGAGATATTTTTAAAGTCGTACGGATACTGAAAGATCTGCTTGGAATTCATTACGACTTATTATCCAAGAGTTTATAGACAACAAAAAAAATGAAAATTGCCGACAGTTAATTGCTGGTTTATATAATAATTTTCAATGAATGGGTGACGGCATATCTCTGAAAATTCCTTTCCTTCATTTGCACCTCGATTTCTTCCCCGAAAACTTCGGACAAGTGAGCGACAAACATGGAGAGCGTTTTCATGAGGATTTGAAATTTTTCAAATTAATTAACTTTGGAGATCGACCACAGTGTGATTTGTGACAATTTTTTCATCAGTGGATTAAATTTTTTTCGTGATTCTCTTAAATCGTCATTACAATCTTAAAATTTCTCGAATTTTAAAATTTAACATTCCATAATCGCAAAGAAAAATGGAATTCATCTACATCATTCCAGAACTTCAATAGGATGAAAATGTAAAAATGCTCCAAGTCTCTGGTTTGTGAGATCAAAGATGTTTTATAGTCTTCAAATAATACCGTAGTTTGCATCGACTATAAATTATAAAACAAGCTATTATATTTGTAACATATTACTTAAACATGTTACTAGTGATTCATGCACGCATAGGAGAATTGTCCCAAACTCCTCAACTTTGTTTTGACCACACCTACACAGACACAATGCGCAGTCGCCACTGCTCATACGAGATATGTAAAACCGTGTAAGTGACGACGCTTCGGCACAATCGGTCAAGAAATGCTTTTAATTTGTGACGACTATTAATTTACGGACAATATTTTCGATTAGTTTTTCAACGTAATAGCGAACACTAAAATGACAGCTTAAACATAACTTATGGTCTATTGCAGTTGTCGACCAGCATTCGGTTGTCTTCGTTAGAACGGCCCGCGAACACTTACGTGTTCGTGATAATGTTCGTGACACGTTACTATTAAGGGGTCATTCTAGTATTACGTAAGCAGAATTTGTATAATGTCTGATCCCCCTCCACCTTATCAGCAAAAGTAAGCAAAGCTCTTATGCCTCCCCCTTATGCTTACGTAAACATTGATATATTTTTATTGTATTTCATGAGCAGCAGTTATCAAGTATAGAAATAAATAATTCTGAAACTATAAAGGAATTCATAGCACATTTAACATTTATTTACACTAACTATTTTATAAGTATTGTATTTTTAACATAAGAACGTTATTTATTTAATTTCTTTTATTAAAAATTTTTAGACAATTTTAACAGTGGCAAAATAGATCAATGGTGAAACAACATCGATGCAAAAGGGAAGATGCACAATCATTTACTATTTTATTACCGAAATGCAACTCAAAATCACAATAGAAGTATTTATTCTGTCAAAGTATAAATATATTAATATCTGTGTCTTACATTTTACAATACCATTTTAGTGTACCAAAGAAAAACGAAGGAAAAAGGTTATTTTTTATATGACGTTTCAATCGAAAGAGCATCAGAAAAAGGTTTATTTTTAAACGCGATTAGAACAAAAAACGATCATCTTGTTACTGGATCACAATAAAACATAATTTATACAATTTGCAGGTGCTGTTCTAAAACAAAGCCTTAGTAGAGCGGTTCAACATTCCTTTAATTATTTATTATTGTTTTTTGTTTGAATGGATGAACATGATCGTAGAATATTTTTCTGCAGAGTAGAACGTAATATAGTAATAACATGATATTATAGTTAACGTAAAATCTTATTATTATTAATTCGATTGAAACATACATAAAAGGACTTGACAATTTCTAAGTTGTCTAAAGTATAGTAATACAAATGCTTGTAATTATTTGTATCTCAAGACAGGTGACGTTTCATTAAATATTAAACTGTTTTTCCTTGTATAGCAATATATTGTATTGTTATACAATACAATATATTGTATTGTTATACAATACAATATATTGTATTGTTATACAATACAATATATTGTACATAATATCTAAAAAACAAATATAAATATTAGCCATATCAATTTCTTTGAATTAGATTTAATTTGTTGTACGTCTTTTAGACGTAATTTTAAGATTGCATAAAAAACAAAAAGGTTTAAGGTAACAAAAGCGACTCTATTAGGTTAAGAACTGAGTCTGTATTGGTGAGCGAATGAATGTGGTCACAACGCAAAAGTTCGAGACCAGGGACGTTTAGATATATTTCTATAAAGTCCGTTTATATCTTAGATTTTGATGGTGCTTTAAATGAAAAAATTTAAATACTGTATTACCAAATCCTCGTCATAATACATGATTGAGTACTCGTCATAAGTAAACCAAATTTCAAAATTAGAAAATAAGAAATACGATTTTCTTTCAAAACTTTTAACGTATTATTTAGCCATTTTTTGCTAGAACATTTCAACGTCATACCGGAAAGGCTGAGGAACCTACACTAAATGCAATGAGTGCTAAACGGTCTGTCTTAGCACTCATTTACCGCGGCTGTTTTCGAACACGGAACTGCGCAACTTCTCTTTTCATACGTCCATGCAAAACAACCATTAACTAATAAGACCTCAAACTCAATGAAGCGACCCGATATGAGATCGAATAAATTTAAACAAGTAAATAGCGCGCGCGATAATTCCCCTACTTTGGTTCTTTCTAACTTAACCATAAACCACCGCGCGAGAGCGAGTAACTAATTAGCGGAATCTTTTTCCAGAAAAATCAGGTATTTAATGATCCCCATGATCCCCATGATTTGCTTACTTTTAATGACCCCATGTCATCAAAAGTAAGCAAAGCAAAGCCCCCCCCCTCTTTGGTGCTTACGTAATACTTGAATGACTCCTAATTCCAACTTAAAATTAGCTTTCTTACGATCTTTATGTAATCTTGATTGCAATAATGAAATTGAAGGTGTTACAAAACCTTCTCACCATATGAGTATCGACGTCACACATGAGTATGTGTGACGTGGAAAACACTGATAATATGGCACCGGATCATATATACGTACCTACATAATTTTGTAACACGAATTTCTTATTAGAATCTGGTTAAATTTAAAACACGTTAAAAATTGAAATCACGGTTAAAGAACTCCATGCTAATCGGCGTTGTCGTTTAGCAGAGCGAATCGTATCGACGAAACAGTCAAAGTATTGCATCTTTCTTTTCGCTTTTCGCGTCTCACTCCGTTAGCGGATCGCTGTTAATGTAGGAAGTCGTATAATCAAATTCACGGGATCTCGGTAAGAGTTTGCTGACAAATGAAGCGAAAAATTTAAATCATTTTAGCATTTGGAATATATAAATTGATTGCAACACGGCTTAGTTTTACATGATTTCTTGTAAATGTTGTAAATCAACGATTGCTTGGAGATATATTTTAAATTTTCAGGAAACTAATCCTAAGATTCTGTCGAATTGAGGCACAGGACACTGAGAACTTTCTGGTATGCGGATAAATTTAAATATTATTTATGTGCAAGGTAAGTTACAGCAATTTAGCAGTTTATAAATTATTTCAACGGAATTCAAAGCTTCACAAAAATTTTCGTCATAAATAAAAGAGAAATTCAATATATTGTTAGTGTGGATACAAAAAAATTTTTATTTATCTTTCAACAGCCCCCTTTGTCCACACGAATTTCTTAGATATGTCTTTTTATTTAAACCAATATAAAATTAGTTTCCATTGTATTTATTAAATTGTTACATCTCGGCTGCCTTCAGTATTTAATCGTCAGCTTATCAATTCCTTCGCAGATTTCAGATTCGAGAATAAGATGTATTCATTGGGGGGCCAAGTTTGAACTGGCTGACTGGAGAATGATTTCAAACCCACTGTCCCACGAGACGGCTTATGCAACCTGAACGATTTGAAACATTATTATGCAGAAGCAGCATATATTTGGCCAATTTCCTTCAGCATTTTATGTTAATGATTACTCTTAAATCATTACGAGAGCTTGCTATACCAATTTTTATAGAATATTAGTATAGTAAGCTCTCGCAATATTAACTCTTTCATCTTTATAGTCTATCGGCAATACCCCCTGATAATCCCAAAAGGCTATAGCTAGGACCAGAAAGACCATGATTTTCTTGGGACGATCTGCTCCTTCAATATAGCATGCATCAACACTTATTTGCTTTCAGAGTCATTATGATGAACTATGATGAGCTTCAAAAACTGAGAATCACAGTCCGCTTGTACAGAAGGAACATGTGCGCTTGCTTTTGTTGCGGCGTCAGCATTCGCAGCGTCTGCTTCGATGTCAATTTTGACAAATGAAGTTGATCATAAATGATATTGAATGTAGGAAAGACAGAAAGTCAAACTCTCTCAGCTATCGATTTGACCTTCACTCGAGCTGCTTCTAATATAGTTTTTACCACATTTCCCCCCAATTTTATGTGCGGAGACTTTCATAGACCGGCCAGAGTCATCTTCGATACTTTGCATCTTACTTTTAAAGTCGTACAACCACTTTTTAATAGTCGACAAAGAAGGATCAGAATCTCCATAACAAATATCTAGTTCCCTTTTATTGGCTTTTTATCTTATCTGGTTAAGAATTTAATAACGACAAGACGATCTAATAGCACCAAATGAATAATTCTTCATATTCGTAACATATATAGCCAACATTCACAAAAAAAATTATTTTATTTATTTTCTGTGAGTGTACATGGCCAGTATCCACAAATGTACAAAAATAGGTTGAGACATACATATCTATCTATACCGAGAATTTATTAAACACCTTTGTAATAAAGAAGAAAACATTGTTTTAATGAGACAATACGGCTGCACATTAACTTGATTGATTGACCAAGAATCACATAATCGCACGAAGTTCAATTTCGCTGAATCCAAGCGAAAAGTTTCTCAAATTCGAGCATGACCTTCGCGAACAACGATTTCGAAATATCCTGACGTCGAAGCGGGGCGTGCGTGTCGAATCTGCTTCTTCTCAAGCCAATAAAAAATATTTAGGAACTACTCCGTGGCCGAATCCAAGTCATAGAAATGCGTGAATTTTCTAAAAAATAGGTGTTTTTTGTCGTACAAATATTTAATCAAACAGTAACACGCACATATACATATATTGTCTTTCCTGTTCAAAATTTGTAATAGATTTTTGGCTACTTCCGGGTTTCCTATCGACCTAAAATACAGGTATGTTGAGTTTAAATGGTCATAGATACTGCATTTCACAGGTCTAATGATAAAGCTCAAAGGTCTGTACAGAAACTTTTTCATGGAGTATGGCAGGCCCGTCCTATTTCTGCTCATTCAGTTTATTATCATTAGCTTCTGTTTAGTCCTGGATTTGTCAATAGGCCGTATAGACCGCGGCCTAGGGGCAGCAGATTTCAGAAAATTATTATTTCAGAAAGTTACATGGGGCGGCGGAAAAAAAGTGGCCTACACTCATAAAAAAAATAAATCTGCCACTGCTTCTTTGTTTAAAAGTGATGACAGAATTATATGATATGGGTGGGTGGTAGACAACGGAACATTCTATTGGCATATGATTTTAGTTCGTTAAATGTAAGAAAACTTAACAAATTATTCATGATACTAAGAGTGCAAAAACCCCTAATTTATAATTCGGTTATTCCTGGCAAAGAAAACCATATTGTTGTTGTCGTGAGCGTGCATGAGTGTGTGTGTGTGTGCATGCATACATGCATGCAGTACATGTGCTTCTGTACATGAACATATAAAGCAGTATATAATAACAAACATCTAATACTTATTTTTTCTAACATTGCACATGGCCTAACACAGACACGACCTCCCCCACACAAACACGACGCACACACAAATGCGTGTGTGCGCGTTTGCAGACCTTCACCATCACACCAATTGTTAATTTTACATTAAATATTAGTGGTAATCTACTTGATTTATTGTTAAATGTTGTAAATGATCTTATTTTATTTTATTCAATATTTGTATTTAAATGGACAACCGAAGAGCGGCGCCTTCTAGCGCAGGTAGATACTTAAAAGGACTGTACCTACAATGTAGGTCGTAACTTAGATTAAGTAAATGAAAATAAACATTTTTATTTATTTTTATATAGTAGGACAGTCAAATGGATCCTCATTTGTTTTATTGCACGTGATGTAGTACACCTGATGAGGATGAAGGAAGAAGGTGGACATTAGAATTTCCTAATGGCGACATTCTATTGGAACTTCTAATACGAACTTCTAATTGGAACTTCCTAATACGACAGTAGCATTCGCACTGATTTCTTTTATCATCATGAACACTTCTCATTACACACAAAGACGAGAATTTGATAATGAAGCCAAGAGACGAGCACTGGATACTGGAACTAGCCTATGCCGAACGGTAAGTCTGTCGAGTTTATCAATTTTGTCATTTTGAGCACTATTTACAATCCTCCTAGTGTTAAAAAGTTTCTTGCTGAACCTTCATAACCTAAATCAGGGTCATTACGCTGATGGTTAAATGGCACGAAGGAAACTGTGTGACGAGTAATTAGCAATCCAAGCACAAAGTATGTGCTGAGGAACTAGTTGTCAATGTCAATGGTTAAAAACATGGATTCCTTATATACCGAGTTGATGAACACTTTACCTTTTCAGTCCAGAGATCCATGGACGTGTACCGTATTAGTAATAGTTCGTTTCGGTATTCATAAAAAAAATATGAACAGATAAATTGTATAACCGAAAAATAAAAATGAACTAAATGTATTATAATATTTATTTTTTAAAATAAAATTCTTATTTTAAAATTACTAGTTAGACTAGCGATAAAAAAATGTGTTCATTAAAATTGATGATTGATCAAATTGATGGTTAACCAAAGAATACTCGGTCGGTCTATAGTTATTAGGGTTCCGTATCCAAAGGAAAAAGAAGGGAATCCTTATAATTTCGTTCTGTCCGTCTCTCCGTTCGTTTGTATGTCACAGCCTTATAGTTCTGAGAGATGATATCTTATTTTTGTACATTCCATTGCAAGGAATTACTTGGATAGGTATTCGGAAATGCATTATAAATTCTTACATGAATTTCCTTCTGAGGTGTGTATGATGCGTTTTATTATTCCAAAGTCGAAAACTTTGAATTCTGATCCCCTTAGTTTACAAATGGCATCTAACTTCGAAAATGAAATGAAAAGCTAACATAGACCTTTGTAGATTAATTAAATGAAAATTATTTTGAACGAAATCTGTCAATAAGTATTTAGATATCCCCAATTTCCAGTTATCAATAGTAACAAGCTAATCTCCGGCCTATATGGACTAGCATGTGAATTTCTAAACAATAGATATCTAGATACTGTTTAAATATATTTTTGTACCCATATTATTTTAGATAAAATTTGCCAAATTTATAAAGAATGATGGGATGCTTGTGTCAATGAGTTTTAGCATAATTATTGCAAATTTCACGTAATTTCGTATGTTTCCCTGACTATAGTGATGGTTTAAGCGCATATAAAAATTTCACTAAGCAGCATATTATAGGTATATGAGACAAATCTAGTGCAATATTGAACTGTTTTCGATGGAGAATAATAAAATGATTTTTTAAAAGTCTACATGTTCTTAAGTTAGACGTTTTTAATACCACCCGGTCCTATTTTCATTTAAATAATTTTTTCCGACTTTATTAAGTCAGCCAATACGTAAAATTGAATCAAAATTGTGCAAATAGAAGTTGAATCTGTAATGCGTTTTATGTAGAAGTTGATTTTTTTTTTGTAATTTAAAATCCAAGTCAAACATAAATACAATTTTTTTTCCTCGAAAGCTGATTAAATCTATCATTTTCATGTTTTTGCTTCTACATTATTCCGTGCTTTTATGAATTTTACTGCACATAAAAAATTGCAAAAGTTATAAACAAATTAAAAACAAGTTATTTAGTTTTCCGCTTATATCTCAAAATTTAACATTTAAGAAATTAAAAAAAAACCCTTAAAGAGGAGGAAATCTGCAATAAAAAACCTTTAACTCTTGGAACTCTGTATTCATTATTTATTATTTTAATTTAACTCTGAAAATAGGGCTCCGCGCGACCGTTTGAAACTGGTGTGTCGCCGCTAAACAAAGATATCGATGGAAGATGATTTTTTTTATTATTAAATATTAATTTAAAATTTTTAAAAAATTACGATGTCATTAAAACATTTCAAAGAATACAGTCCCGTTGAAAAAAAAATGTATACTTCCTTTTCTTAGTTACAGAATTGTTAATTAACTAATTCTCGTTGGACTTCCGTTCTTAAAAAGGTCACACAAAAGTTCAAATAACTGATTTTTACTTATTGAAGCTTTTCTTGAATATATACTTAAAAAGATTACGTGATAAAAGTTTATTAGAAAAATATGTTTTGCTCATAAAAATATTTTAAGTTGAAAAATAACAATTCTTTATAGTTTTTTTTTAAATAGTTTTAGAGACATAAGCGAAAAACTATAATAAATACCTTCTTTTTTTCCTTAATTTGTTTATAAGTTTTGCAATTTTTTATGTGCATTAAAATCTTTAAAACCTTTTTATCTAGAGGTCATTCCGAATCGAATGAGCTATCGCTTATATTTTTAAGACATTTATCAAAAATCAACACGGTTTTTAACATGTTGTCTAGACTATAACAGCATTTGGGTTCTCGAATTCGAAAATCTACTAACATGATAATTTTTAAATGCTTTTCAAGCAGTTAGTCTAAATAAAAATTTAAACTTTCGAAGTTTACCTATAAAGTAGATTGCCTTCAATTTAAGTGAACATTCATTTTTGTAAGTAATTTATTACTTGCTCAAGAACGTCCACTACTTCAATAACGAAAAAAACTTTAAGTAAAAATTCAGATTACAATACAGTTTTATTTAAACTTACTTTAAAATGTGCCCTTTATCCGAATTTCAATTCGTGTCATTAATAATTTTGTTTAAATGCATCTGTGGAGGCAGATAGTCTTTATTAGTACAATTAGGCCTGTTTAAAAATTATTCTTCCGGTCCGAAACTTTTCAAATTAATTATATGTATTGAAGTTTAATATTTACATATCTCATCTCTATAAATATTATACAAATGACAAATCTCAAAAGTAATACAAAAGCATACGGAAACATTTTATTTTACATTAATCCTTTATTGTAAAATAAAAATATTTATTGTAAAATAAAAATTATATTAAAGATATCTACCTGTAAGGTATGTTCTAATATCCGGCGGTTCCAACGAAGCGCATACTGTTGTTGTGTTTAAATTATTGAATTCAAAATTTTGTTTTTCTGCCGCAATTCGTCGAGCCATCGTGATGTTACTTCTGTTATTGACATCATTCAGCAAATTCATTGTTTCGTTTGATGCATGAGTAGTAATTCAAAATTACACGAAAGTTAGACAAATTTAAAGCGAGCTCGCAACCCAAGCTTTTAATATGGTAACATCGATGCGTCACGATTCAAAAGGCGCGCGTTTAGTTTCAACTCGTGCGTCAGACAAACGGCGATTCACAGAAACCGCGTCGACTGCACTGTCGATGGCGTCCGTTGCGTTCACTTTCTTTCGACACAAAACCGCTGCGCAAGACCCCTCCACCTTTAGTGATGTCACCTACTAGATTTCTCGCGATAATCGATAGCTTCTTATAATTATTCGCCTCTTCGCATAGAATATAGTACATTTCTACGACTGCATGATAATTAATACGGCCCGAGCTAGGTTAATGCTGGTAATGATAATTTGTAACACAGAAAAATTTTCAAACTATATTCCGAAATTCTAAACTTCAATTGTCATCAAATGTCTGTGATACATTCATAAACGCGATTTAAATATGTAATACCATTATTGCAAAACACTAAAGAACTTCAAATGAAAACCATCGACACGACTAAACTTTATAGATTTTCTATATTTATTCTAACATGCGCGTAAGTGATAAGATAATGTTATCACTACCATATCAGTTGTACATCGGTTTAATCGGGAACGCTCTCTTTGTTAATCACCACCTAGATTAAAGACACTGTAAAGTTCATTTTCGCGGTACACATTCTTTGACGAAATCATATGTTATCTTTCGCTACGTCTATTTAATAAAATTAAATATGCACTGAGCATACTTATCATGTTTAATGTTCTACTGAAATTATTATCTTGTATTATCTAGGATTATGCTTCACTATGTTTCCTTTGTTAGAAACATTGAGAATAACCGGTTATAGACCTTAGATGTAACTCATGTTTTTCTCTATAATTTCAAATTTTATAACGTTGTGTATTCGTTAGTAATAGTGATGATCTCATTTAATCATATTAACAGCAATCGTTTATAAGCTTAAAACAAAACATATGTAGAAATTTGTAAGACAATCCGAACTATGTACCTACATTATAATTTATGTTCACTTTAATAATTAATAACCCAATTTCATCAGACTATGATCTCTATACAATCTGTACTGAAATGAGGTTTGCCTGAAGGTGCATTACTATTCCCACAATTTTAAACAAATGCATAGATATTTGAAAGTCATTCAAGAAGTCTTGATTAGCTGTGATGTTATATATTACATTAGATGCATAAAATCATTAGAAATATAATACTATATCTATACAAAATATGGTCTGTCGTAAATTAAACTGTAGTTTTTGTAATCATTGCTCAATTTCAAAGTAAAATACTGAAAAATGAACTTTATTTATGAGTTCAGCGCCATTTAATGCCAACGCAAAATGTAATAATCTATTAAAGTTTTCATTTTAGAATTCAGTCTGGCATACATTTCACGTAATATCTTAAATACAAACGTTAATTGTCAGCATAAAATACATATCAAACTGTAACCAAAGTTTAATATATTTATTGAAATATTGAGTTCAACCGTGTAAATGTAAAATAAACTTTGATCCAAAATATCATATTGTACGTCCAACGCCAACTCCCGATTTTTATCTCGATCCTGCTCTCAATTCCCATATCAATCCCGAAGCTGATCTTGGTCTTCCCTGATTCATTGAGATTACTGCTATTTCTATGATCTTTATACTCTTCGTATAAAATTTGTCCTACGTCGCATTTTAGAAGATAATTTGCGTCTATACAAAATTCAATTACCATCTGGTCAATTGTTTCAGAGATTATCACGTACAAACAGACAAACTTTACGGGCATAAAATTTAATTTATCATTTCTGTAAGATCGATTAAGTCATTATCCTGTTACAAGAGGACATACATCCAAATAAAAATCAATAAAATGGTAAAAGAAGACTGAGCGCATTATAAAATGAATATTTAAGAAATTTAATAAAAAATAATATTGTACGTACATATACAGACAGAATCTACAGATTTATAGTCATTATAGATATAGGTAGTTGACAGTGTATTCGCGAAACAGCTAAATATCGTTCAATAATTTTACCATGGCTAATTTGTTTAAAGCGATTTCAAAATCAACTAGGTAAGTTCCTAAAGAAAATATTGGAACGAAGTTTCTTACGGCGGGCTTGGAGGAGATAGGGATTTTGCTGCGCGACCGAACTGAAAAAATGTGATAGTAAAACCGTAAGAAAAAGTCCGTGGAATAAAACCGTAAGAATAAGAAAAAGTCCGTGGAATAAAACCGTTAAATGAGACGTGCGCAGGCGCGACAGTCGTATATTTTTAGATATATCGTTATTTTACTGCGCGTTTATTGGCGCAAGGTGACGCGAGCTCGGCGAACGGCGAGCGCTGATTGGTGGATCACACCGGGCACGGCTGGCATGAGGCCGCGCGATTTGTTTACGACTTCGCGCGATTACCGAGAATCGATCGGGGTTATTTTCCATTAACAAATATATGTCGGTAAAATATAAGAAATAAATCATAATAATCGTAAATTTTTTCGAAAATAGAATTAACAATAAGAACAGAAAATGAAGATGATTGAAGAACAGATCGTAAGGAGTAAATGTCATAATTCCACTACAACGATCACCAAACGATTTAAGTAGCATCTTATAATAAAACATATTCCTGTCATAACACTTAAAGTACACTATATTTTTTTTTTGCAAATTGTGTCGATTCTACATTAGCCGAAGGAACTTCGTTCCTACCTGGTCTCCCACGACACCACTCGTTTTTGTAGTCTGAATTGTATTTATGAGACTAGCGACTGAGTCAATAATTCTCTTAAATTTCTCCATAATTATAATAATAAAAGTCGCATCTCAAAAAAACATTATATTCAATAAAAAAAAAACATCGATAAATGAACACTGTACAGCCCTTTTAACCTGTCCCCGGTTAAGTAACATAAGAACTACCGACCCACTGCATAATAGTCTCAACAACATACGGCAAGCGGACGTAAAAATTCTTAGGGGTGTATTTTTATCCTTTAATTTTTAACCTAGATTTTACTGAAAATCGATAATAGCACATATAGTGCACAGCACGGATATGCAGCAATATTTATCTAACAAAAGGGCATTCTATTTGAATGAAATAGTCGCTTATAAAAAGATATATGCCAACTGTCTAGATTTTAAATTAAGATATGGCATAAAACGAAAAACATGTAAATATAATAAACTAAAATCCTCGGTAATTATATAGCAAAGAAATTTCCATCTGCTTGAGACTTCGTCTTTAAATCCATTTTTTACTCTATTTTCATTGATTTTGTAGTTTGTCGGCTATAATCCAATGGCCAGATAAAAAGGATTCCGTGATAATAAAAACAATTCACCTCGTTAGAAACATATTTATGTATGTGTTGCTTGCACACTAAGAAGCCATTTGCTATTAGCATATCATTATTCAAGCCAAACGTTAGTATTGTGTTCCAGTGATTTGTATAATTAAAACACCTATGATTCATAGTGTACTTTTGAAGTGAAAGGGCATATTTTTCAAAAATAAATTTATTGAGTGTAGAAGATTTTTATAATGTTGTACAAAGAGTTATTAGCTATTTGATAATTTTCGATGCAAGACAACTTCATAGATATATTAAAGGTGGTACTGAGGGACGGATGTAACCAATAACTTAATTTTACTTGTACAGAATGGATTCTATAAAACATATTTCAATAAGTACCGATATTAAACGACACCGCTCACCTCTAAATTTTAGACCAACGTCATAGATATATAACTCTTTTCTTATTTTTTATCAGGAAATAATAGGGTAAGGCATATGAAGTAAAATGTTATACTAAAATTAATCTGTGCTTATGCCTACAATAATTTTAAAAAAGGGTACAATTTAATTGTTCTATGTAGGGGTAATGAAACTAGTATTTAACCTAATTAGATGAATGAAAAATTCTTACCCTAATAGAAAACTAAATTAAGTTAAGTACAACACACGTAATTCTGTCGCTGTGAAGTTAGTCACGAAAGTGTTGCAATGGCGTACAATAGGAACACGGGGGAAAAAAGGGAAGGGTCGGAGAGTGTTAAACTTGCGCATTACATCATTCGCGCGGGCAATTCAGAACGGCACAATTTCGTGCGTTGTACTGTATCTCTAAGTAAGGTAAGTTGTATTTTATTTTATTTTCTTTTAAACAAGTTTGTCAAATTTCATTATAATTCATTCGGTATTCAATCACAACAAACATAGATCTTGACATCCATACATTCACTTTATAGCATTAATGTAGTGTGATAGATAATTTTATATCTCGAGATCACGACAACATAAACAAACACATGTGTATATTATACTTAACTGCATAATCTCAAACATCTATAATCAAGTGCACTGTCATTCAACCCAATTACGAACCGTCAGGATATTAAACAGAATCTTCCATTTAATACCCTGTGTTACCTTAAAAAGTATTCCAAGCGGGAGAAGTCGCTAATAGCATAATTTATAATCCATATGATGAGTTTTCGGGATCGAGAAGGCATTGGAATCGAAAGTAGGGTCGGAATCTAAAATGAGACTGGAATTGGACTTGAGTATTAGACCGAGATCGGGATTATGATCCAAAGGGAATTCGCTCTGTATATGTAATAAATGTAGGGATTGATGTTGGTGCAGAGAGAACTGCAGACGAAAGCTTATAAGTAGTTAAAATATTTAAAAAGAAATGTGTAATCAAATACAGTGTCGAATCGTTTACACGTGACGGGTATATTCTTACATGTAAAGTCCACGACAGCGTCGTTCGCGTTTTTAAAATAGTAAAATGATTTGAAACGAAAAAAATACAGACAAGAAAACTTTTAGAAGTACGTATAAATATATATGTATATATATATATATATATCTTAAAATAAATTATTTAAAAGTGGTTCTTATTTTCTCCGAAACTTTATAAATAAAATCATAAATATGGAAGCAGATCAATCTCATAATAGGAATCAGGAACTTTTATATATATATTTTTTTTGTTGGTTATATGCAATCTATGAAATCATTAGAAAACAATGATATGCACCTTAGATCATTAGTGGGCTGTTTCTAGTCAGAGAAGTAATTATTATTATTCAATTTGTTAGTTAAATTAAATAGCCTTTATTCTTGGTCCATAATTTCGTGAAAATACTAAAACTTTGTACTTCCAAATGTAGCAATAAAAGCAAACAATGGGAACTATATTGCCGACAAAATACAAGTATAAATAAACGCTGATATATCAATAGATAATAACAAAGTTATATTAATATATCAATGATAAAAAGATAAAGACGATTATTCGTACAATAAAAAAATTATAGCGAAAACACAAACAATAGCTCTGTACCCGGAAAGAAGTTGTCAAATATATTTTTACCCAAACAGTTACCAATTTTTTTATTAAAGTACATAATAATGATAAATCGCTGTCAAAATCTAGCATCTACAAAGTTTTGCTAAATAATTTGTGGCCATTGACGACAGTATTAAATTAAAATTTTGTACAAAATATTTGGAGAAATACGTTGATTTGATATAACTAGGTTAATATTTACAAAAATGTACTTCATACGCTTGACTTCTACGCCAAAAATAACGCGCGTCTAATAAAATCACGTTAAATCTAACGCAGAGGTGAGCGCTGACAACCACCAGTATAAAAAACAGCTTACCCACCATCTTGCTCATATGACCTTAAAACAGTAGAACAATAACCATAATTTTTAAGGTGGCAAATACCCGCGATGCAAAAACGGAACCCTCGTAAAATCATTCTTGCGTCTGTCTGTCTGGCTGCCTGTCTGTATAGTTGTCTGTTTCTTGCAATCTATTTTCTACGAATCTACGGGACGAAATAGTATATGTATTGTAATTAAATATAAATAATATATGATGAAGAATTTTCTTTAATTTGTACATAAAATACGAAATACTTTTTCCCCGACTTTATTTGCTTTGTGCAGTCATAGCAGGGAAGGAAACAAATCGACGCCAGCGTTCGCAGCGGACAATTTAGGCGTTTTAGGAGGCTGTTTTAAACATTCGTGCTATAAAATACAAATGCATTTATTTAAATTACTAATATAAAATAAAATGAATCACCAAAGTTGCTGTATTGTAAGCTAAAAACATACTAACAGCAAAGATAAATGTAAATTTTATAAATAAATGTAAATTGTGTTTACTAAACGGATAACGATCCAAAGAAGTAAGTGCATTGCTGCAGTAAGAAGAAAAAAATTAACACTTTCTATGACTTTAATATTCGTATTAAAAATGATATTAACATAAGGAGACATTAGGAAATTCGTACGTTTTATATAAACAATTATGTATGTATTTTAATATTGAAAATGTTCTTTCGATAGCCTCAGTAGAGGCCTCGTTTCCGGCGAAAGTGCGAATACGCTTTCGTGCCGTGAACTCTAAATCTAGGTGAATGATTTAGACGTTTGAAGATGCATATGCATGAGGACTGCATAAAGATGAAAGACATTTCGAAATTTTATTTATAATTTATTGTTAATATCGCTATAATCCCTAAAAATTAGTGTTTTTTTAGGATGTTCCTAAGAGCCTCTTTTGAAACTACATATATTTTTCTTTTTTAAGTTTATAATTTTTATATTGAAATTCGAAAAAATTTTTGAGTTAATCTATTTTTTAAAATCGATCGTTTCATGACGAGTTACTGACTACAAGCATTAATTTTTATTTTTGAAAAAAGATTTTCTTAGAATTACTTAAAGATATATTTTAAAGTTCGGAAAAAGATATGCTTTATATTATACTTAGTATAGTATAGTATAGTATAATATACTTAGTAAATAAATATTGTTTCGGCGATGATTTTTGTTTTTATTACTTTCATTTTATTCTTTTTTGTTATTGAGTTCATGATGGAACATGAATGTAATAACTACAAAAAAGTCTTGTAGAACTTGGGACAATTTTTATTATAGTATGAAATAACTATTTAAATATTCTTCGATTTTTATTATTGGCCGAGGTATAATCTTTGTTACGCTTTAGTATTACTTAACCTAATTTTTATCAAGTTTTGTTCTATGTTCTTATTTAAAATTGCTTGCTGAAATCATACAAATATAACATAAGAACAAATATCAAATGTCACTTGTTTTAAATATAGTCAATTTTTTTTTAATTTATATCTATAAAAGAAGAAATTGACAGACTGATTCACTGATTGACCGATCAACACACAGCTGAAACCGCCTGGTCTAGATGCATGAAATTTTGCACAAATGTTCCTTAGGTGACGTAGGTGTGCACTAAGAAAGAATTTTTTAAATTTCACCCTTAAGGTTGTAAAATGGGGGTCGGAAATTTATATGAAACTTCGTTATTTTTGGTAGTAGCGTTTTCAACTCACAGTAAATACTCCTTATTAAGAGTAATAGGAAACGCAGTTACTAATTTTTCAAAACTAAAAAGGGGTGCAAATTTGTATCGACAACTATTTTTTTAACTTATCGATTTCAAGCTCTCAGTATAATTATATTCTCTATCAGAAACAATAATATTTATATAACTACTTTTTTAACTTTTCAAAACTACCCCCTATAAGAGATTAAATAAGGTTGTTATAAAATAGGCTTAGCAATTTATGTAACTAATTCAGCAACATACGAGCCGTGGCTATGAATGCCAGAAACTTGAAATTCGAGGAGATGATTTCTCCACCAAATTTCAATTAAAAAATGTAAAGAATTATATATATATCCCCATGGATTAGAACATGAATTTGCTATATCACTATTAAAAAAAATTGTTGAAGGAGGTAAAATAGGGGATGGGTTTCTAAAAAGTAATAAGAACAATGCACTTTTATTTATAAACACTACTTGCATGATAAACACTATCTACCAATTATTGTAATTATTACTTAAAAAATTAAGAAGTTTCATAAAACTTTCATCCCTCATTTGAACCCTTTATTGAATGGATTTCCAAAATTCCCTTCTTGATGCATATTTACGTCACTTAAAAAATCCTTGTGCAAAATTTCAGAATCTAGGCCGAGAGACTACATTTCTTAAATATTTTCTCAACGGCGTTGTAGAATTTTACCTCATTTTTGAATCTCGCAAACGACTGTTGCACACGATGTATACAGAGTTACTTGAAATGTGACGTATTCCTACTAAGGGTTAATAGATGAGGTTAAAAGCAATTAATTTGATTATATAATGTTGTGTCAGAAACTCAACAGTTATTGAGCTAGGTGAGATTTCATATTTTTTAATCAAAATACGATTTGGTCCAATTAAAAATTGATATAAAAAAAAACTTCGTATTTTAAGCCTAATTTTTAGTGGTTTTCCATTAAAAGACATTCTAACTATTCATAATAAAATGATAAAAAAATAAAATAAATGTAAATTCTCTCAAGAAAATGCTCTTTTATTGTTATTTATTGATTTTTATTCACACTTATCAGAAATAAATAGCATTATTCAAAAAAAATCCAAGGAATTAAATGTGCAAAATATTTTTAAAATATCTTCATTTATCTACCTTTCAAATGAGGTATCACAATAGGGAACAGCTTAAGTACATGTAAACAAAAAAAACTATCAAACAAAAGGACACCCCATTTTAGGATCACGTTTTACCTGCTTCCTAATTCGAGCGCTTCGGAAGTACACGTATGTCATCGGGCCGAGCCGAGTTAAATTTAATAAGAGAGTGAATGAGACAGTTAGGTTTATTATGTTAGTTCGTTTCAAATACTTTGTCTGAACACACGCACGAGTTTTGTTTACTGGCTATTTCTACGTCCGATTTCTGTGATTTCTTGTTCGTCGTTTCTCATCATGGCAAACGCAGAAGATCCACCGCGACATAACCGAGGTGATCAGCGCCGACAAACCTTTACAAACGAAGAGTATGGCGATGTAATATTCTGTTACGGATATTGTAACGGAGGCTCTGCTGCTGCCCGAGTATTTACGACGATTCTCTAATCGTCTAACACCTCATATTACCGTTTTCAGTGCATTGTGTCGCCGTATTGCCAAACTGGATATGTTTAAAGGCGACGTAGCGATGCAGATCGGTCTCGAGTCTACCGTTCTGAAGTTGAAGAAGAGATAATTCGCCAATTTTACGAAGATCCAACTACATCGACGAACATTGTAGCTGCACGTATGGGATTATTGCATTGGAAAGTGTGGTTTACTTTACATAGTGCTAGATTGTACCCATACCACTATACATCTGTACATGCAACCGAAGAGAGTGATCCGGCAAGAAGATTGGATTTCTGCACGTTTATGTTACATGCGGATGCAGAAAATCCTGAATTTTTAAAGAAAATTCTTTGGACTGATGATTCAAAATTGAATAAAGACGGAATCACTAATTATCACAATACACATTATTGGTCTGATAAAGACGAGTTAAACCCCCATAAAAGAAGAGTCAGAGGATCTCAGAGGCGATTTTCTGTCAATGCATAGATGGGAATTGATTGGACCCCATTTCTTACCTGATAATCTCAATAGTGAAGCGTATGAAGATTTCCTGAGAAACAATTTATTTTCGATAATGGAACATGTTCCTTTGGCAACAAAACGAAACATAATGTTTAACATGACGGTTGTCCGGCTCATTTTAGAAGATCAGTGCGGAAATATTTGGACTCTACATTTCCAAATCGATGAATTGACAGAGGAGGACCCATCGTTTGGCCAGCAAGATGCCCAGACCTCACACCAATGGATTTTTATGTGTGGGGTCACATAAAAACATTAGTTTATGACGTTTCAACGGTTGCAACACGCGATGAACTTATTTCTAGGATAAGAGCAGCCGACGAAATGAAAAGAAATCTGTTTTCTGCGACCACTAAAAGTGAATTACGCCACAGAATGCGAGCATGTATCAGAAATAGGGGCTTGCAATTCGAACAAGATTTATGAATTATTAAATAATGTTAATTTTAATACTGCTCTATTACAGGTTATCCTTTACAATATTTAATTCTACTTGCACTATTTGAAATTTTAATATCTCATTTGAAAGGTAGATAAATGAAAATGTTCTTAAAATGTTTTGCACGTTAATTCTTTGGAACTTTTTTTCTAATAATGCTGTTTATTTCCGATAAGAGTGAGTAAAACTTAATAAATCACAATAAAAATGTATTTTCTTGAGAGCATTTTTATTTCTTTCATCTTTTTATTAATAGTTAGAATGGGAAACCACTAAAAATTAGGCTTAAAACACAAAGATTTTTATATCAATTTTTAATTGGTCCAAATCGTATTTTGATTAAAAAATATGAAATCTCACCTAGCTCAATAACCGTTGAGTTTCGGACACAACATTATAAAATCAAATTATTTGCTTATGACCTCATCTATTACCCCTTAGCAGAAATACGTCACATTTCAAGTAACCCTGTATAGGCTAATCAATGTGTTGGTATACAAAAATGGGTAGTTCTGTCTATGCGGTGCGTTGTCGATTAATCGGTTTGATTTGATACGTTGTTGGATTGTTTAAAATATTGTTGCTAATAAATTTATTTCATTCGAGCTACAAAAAAATTGTTGGTGAAAGTTTTATTTCTATTGGATTTGTTTAATTCGAGTTAATTATTTTATTATACTAACTTTAAAGAAAATACACATAAGCTAATCCATTGAATTCATAAAATAAAATAAAATAAACTTCAATTCTAAGGTTTTCTTATTAATACATAAGTATTAATAATATACTTAGGAAGAGAAAGGTATACCTATTTGTTTAGTTTGGATAAACCTAATTAGTTATTTTAATATTATTTTTAATAAGTACTTGCTTTGCTTACTAATATGTAACTACCTAGGAAGAGAACTTTTTGGTTTAAATTAATTTAGTATTAACTTATACTCGCTTTGTTTAGTAATATTTAGATACCTAGGAATAGAAAAGTACTTTTTGGTTTAAGTTAATTTTGTTAGTTTCGTTTAGTTCGTTAATTACTGATTAAATTTTAGCAAAGGTAAGAAGCACCCGCGAAATAAGGTTAGACGTTGCGTCTTCTGGTATTGCTGCTACGTTATTAAAAAGGAGGTATGACGGCTTTGAATTATCCCTTAATATGACAAATGTAGAGACTCCAATGTGAAACATATCTAAACGGAGCAAGCAATCTTGCCTAAGTATTACATCGAGCTAGAATATTGGTTTGGTATGAATTTATTATGTCACACAAAAAAGGTATTGAAACATATAATAGAACTCCAAGACATAAGGAATCTCAAAACTTTAATGAGTTCTATGACAATATTACCGGGCTGCAGATTTTCGACGAACTTTACAAGTTATTCCAAAAGGAACATGCTCTCATGAAATAAAGGCATGTACTCAAAGATGCTTTTTATGGCTTTCGATCAAAAGCTTAAAATTAACTAAAAACATGAGACTTCATCTGAACGGGGACGAATCTGCTGAATTCTTTTCAGAGCTTCTACCTAAAATTGGAAATGGCGTATACCCAGAACTAGACGGCATTTCAAATATACCTGCTGAATTATTCACAGTAGTTACTAGGGTCAAAGACGTTATAAAAAAACATTATCCTGACATAGTGCTCATAATGGATAAACCTTTGGAATGGTTACGTGAATGAGCTATTTTAACACCAAAAAATGAGCAAGCAGCTCTAATCAATGATCTTTTGTTGGAGTTATTTCAAGTCAAAGAATTGTACACTATTTCATAGTTACGGTCCGGTAAATACAGACGAAGCAGTCCACTATCCTGTTGAGTTTTTAAATACTATTAATCCAGCAGGTATTCCATATCACACTGAGAAAAAAGTTTGATGCGGCATAGCTAAATTCTAGCTAGCTAGGAATAGCTTAAAAATTTGGCTAATAAAGTGACTCACCAACTGCTTTGTTGCAAAAATTGCAAAACAAGTTTAGTAAAAAAAGTTTGCTTTTATGTTGCCAAATTATGTTTATTTACTTTAAAAGTCGCTTCGTTTATTATTAGTTATAATTTGACAGACAATAACCAAATTATATCCGATATAGCTGCTTAGTTCACGTATGATCAGAAAAACTTTTTGCTTATTTTTAAATTACCATTTAGTAAAATAGTGCCGAAAATGTATCTACAGCTACTCATCACTTTGTTTATTTTTTGCCTAACTCTTGTATAGACTATAAGCAAACGTGACGCTGCAGCTACCATTAGTTTGTTTATAATTAGCTTAACCATTTAACAAAGTGAAGACACAGGTTTGTTTAATGGTAATAATTTTTTTGTCCCTTTCCTACCAAACGTTTTGCATAATATAAGCAAACGCTGTGCTCTGGTTACCATTTAATTTATCTATTATTAGCTTAACAGCTTAGCAAAGTGGAACCTACGGTTTGCCTATAGATACTAATTACATTGTTTGTATTTGCCAAATTGTTTTGTAGAACACTACCAAATGTTGCGCTATAACAATCAATTAGTTTGTCTATTGATAAACCAGGTATAAAAAAATATAAAGCTACATCTGTTAAAAAAATAAATGTGTGCATGTTTTAGTGCATTTTTGTGATTCCTAGATAGTTTAATTTATTGTCAACCTTGTGATTTAGATAAGAAAAACTTAATAAACGTGATTACATAAACCGAGACACTTATTTATTACCCATAAGTCTAATCGAAGCAGTATTAAGTAATAACTTATTGATTTTGTTTTTGACTTCTACAATCATGTTTATTCTATGGCGCTATCTAGTGTCAAGGCGCACTTAAAAAGAAGTGAAAAAAGATGTAACTGTATCATCACATAAATATACTTTAGCACCACCTGGTTTCAAAAGGTAGAAAACTAATTATGTTTCATAATTCATTTTATTCATAACATTAATAAAATGCGTAGAGTTATCTAATTCATATAATAAAATTAAATTATCGATAGATAAATATTCTTTTTGTTTTATCTAATTTGTTTGTATTTAATGTATTCCATCTTAGAAGTTGAAATACGTATGAAAACGACAAATTATTAAATATTTTGAGTAAAAGTTACTATAGTATATCTATTCTAATTATCGATTTTTTAGTAGGAAAACAATATATGTTTATACTTCGGACAATATTACGTCAACAATACAAAGCGTACTGTTGTATTTTAGATTCTTTTAAAGCATTTTCGAAGGGCAAACGAGCTTGCGAGCCACCAGAGAATAAGGTGGTCATCGCCACTCATGCACACTCGGAACTCCAGGAGAGTCATCACTGGGTAGAAACAGTTCAACTGATGAAGATGGAATGGGGTGATGATGGAAGAGTAAACCCTAATACTCTCTTTCACTGCACGAAATGCAACAGCGAAAGTGTCTGTAGTCTGTGAGTATGGTATCTCATTTCACGCTGCAGCTAAGATACCCATAGCATAACAATTAGACGATTATATGGTAATTATATTAAATTTATGTTTTGAGGATATTTTCTATATACCTACAAATTAATGTCATCGCCAATTAATTAACCGAATATTATGAATATAGATGTCCAAAGTATATGTATTTTCTTAAGCGATCAGTTTAAAACTGCAGTACCCTATTCCTCTGTATACGATATCGGTATACAAAACTATTTTTTATACAGTTAGTATAACATCCAGACTTCACACATCGTTCTAATTTGCCTACAAAATAATGCACAATAAATATTTCATATCATTGCAAATATGACTTACCTACTTTAAAGTAAAGATTGTAGTATCGTAAACACAGACGAATGTGAAATGATTGTACTAATAATAATTTTAATATAATTGCTTACTTAATAAAATAAGTCCAGCTTTTTCTTTTTTAAATATGATTTACAGTATTGACCCTAAACGACAGGCAAATTTAGTTCTTATATATTACAAATACATATCGCTACTGAACAGAAAAATTAAGCATAGTATGAATCAAATTGGGTCTTTATATAATATCGATGATGATAATATGAATAAAACCTTATAATAAAGAAAATTTAAATGAAAACCATGTAGGTAATATTACTTTAGAGTCAAAATATAAAATTATCTTAACAGGGTTTTATATTCCACTGAAAAAACGCAATTCGTAAACGTAATCCTTTAATGAGTATTATTATTGCAAAGATGAAAAAAGGACGTTCTTACACTTTTTCCATATTTCCCGCACAGAATAGTTGTAAGTACTTTAGTCGCATATAACTAGAAAAACAACTAGGTATGTCGACTATTACTATAAACCAATGAAAACTAAAATGCATCAGCAAAAGAGGGTACCTTCATGGTACTTATGTTCTTAGTTGAGAAGCGTAGTTTTTCGATAATAAGGCAAAAACAGTGAGTCGATCTAGTTCTAAATCATTTTCGAAAGTATTTGTGTAATTTATTTTTCATATTTTTGGACAAACGGTTTAGAAATAAAGGGGACACAATTTCCACTTTCGAGTTATTATTGCCAGGAGTATTCAGGAAGTCAGATAAATTTCTTAGAACCCTTAAAGTATTTTTTAAAGAACTGTCGATATATATACCACTCGTTGATATTTGCGGAAAAAAAATTTTTCAACTTTTACCTGTACGCAGTACCGGGTCCTTTATAAAAAAATATTTTTGTTATTTAACCAACAAACTAAGTAGCGACTAATGCAAGACACCTACATTATAAATTTCATCAATATACGTCTTGTAATTTTTGAATTAAATGCCTGTGACATATGGACGGACATGACAAAAGTATAAGGGTTCAGTTTTTTAATTTTGGCTCAGAACCCATATAGTATCACTCATCTCTCTGTCCATCTGTCACAGTCAATTTTATGTGAATATACCGAACAAATTGAATTAAAATTTGGTGTACTTATGGTTCTGCGTAACTCAAACTAAAGCATATAATGCAAATAATTAGATTTTGTATATGAGGTTACTTTTAGGAAGCAAATTAGAAATTAAAAAAAAATTGGAAATTGTACCATGTGACACATTAAATGAAAGGGTTCCTTCTGAGGATACCAAATATATTTTTATAATTCTAAAATAAAGGGTTTTATATTTATTTATTTTAAGAGTATTAACAACAGAAAAAGTAATGTACACGATCTTTCATTTTTTAGGTGTCAAATTATATTGATCAGTTAAAGCCATAACTTTCAGCACGAGGGCAAAATTCCAAAATAATACATATAATAAAATAAAACTAAAATTATTTAAACATAACAATGTAAGTAAAATTATTTTCGAATATTGCAACACGTTGAAAAATTAACTCAAGACGCAAAGACAAATGATAACAACAATTAAATATCTTAAACATAGTCTTTTCTTATAAATCTGGCGGAATACATAATAAACCACATAATTACGTACTTTATAAGTTTAAAAAAGATTCGAAACGAATTTGCTTGTCGAAAATGATTCCATCTTTGTGACGTTCAGTGCAGTTCTTATAACATTCTGAAATATGCAGTTCACGCCTTTCTTTGACAGCGTAAAATTAGTGCTCTAGGAATGATAATAATGTATCTTAGAGAAGCTTTGTTCAGCTGCACATGACAGGATTTGCGTATCTATTGTAATGCGTCTAATTTCATATCGGCAAGTTACTTGGCGTCTATTATACCATTTCTAATATAGCAAACTTTCCTTATATAAATAACGGAATAACAGTTTCAGAATAAAAATTATGATACAATCAACGTTACATGAACTTAAAAGTGAACTGTGGACAGAATCTGTTTGTCCAAGTTCAATTAACCAAACCAACAAAAGTTTGCACAGAGGGAATATAATCGCTACTATGAGCACACATCATAATGCAATTAATAGAAAGTGTGCTTACTTCTCTTTTCACACGATTGGTAATTATAGTCATTTATACCTACCTTATTTTGAGCATAAGGTCGATCACATAATCATGCAACATGGATCAACATGAGATACAACAAATTCGTGGCATATTTCCCAATATATGTATTGGCTATTTATTCCCCAAATGTATACTGTTGATATTGTTGATCATGAAACAATTGAAAATATCAATGAAATAAGCGACATATGTAAAATCAACCATACAGAAATTTGTAGTTTCTGTCATCCTTCTACAAAATAGGCGTAAGTTTATAATAATAATAAAAGAATAATAATGATAACATTACGTCTTTTACTGTCTTTAAGAAATAGGTAAGAGTTTAAACAAAAAACAGAAATGTTCAGTTTAAGTCCTGCAGAAGGGTTCCGTAAATTTTTCTTTTTAATTAAAATTTGTTTGCGGTGATTGCAAAAAGCTTGTATAGTATTTGTAGAGTAAAATTGCTGAATTTATGCCTATAGTTGAATTTTGTCTTGTCGTATATTCTTAAATACTTGAAGTAAAACTGAGTGATAGATGGTATTCTGACATTTATCCGATATGTTCTTAAAATTAATATTGCATTGCAATAATGTAAAGTTTACTATAAACTGACACTAAGTCTGTGGTACATAGAGACAAAACTGTCGATGTGAGTTAGTCATGAAAACGTTATAATAGCATAAAAGGGAATGCCGCGGAGAAAAAGAAGAAAAACGGAGTGTTAAACCTGCGGATTGCATCATTTGCAGGCAATTCAGAACGACAGACTTTCGTGCGTTGTACTATATTTGATCAATCAGTGTACAGTTAAAGGCCAAGACCGGTGATCGCCCCATTCCTCGGATTACATTCACAATGCAGTATTATTCTCAGCGTAAAGATAGTATAGAAGAAGCAAAATAGCAACACACTTATTCTTATTTGGACTTTTTATGACATCGATAATGAAACAATAAAGGGATAGTGATATGATTAAGAAGCACGCCTCGACAAGGTTGTATACCTTCTCCATGTCTATAAATTTACGTGTATTCCTAACAAAACTATTATAGACAATTTTGTACTGATAAACCATGAATTCATATATATTTTTTTGTGTTTCTATGTCAGTAAACACTCCAATATGAGTATAAGCAAAATTTACGTATATTAACAAAATATTTGTCTGTTTGTTCGGGCTAATCCTTAAAACGGTTAGAATTTTCATCAACGAACATTGCTCCGCTCTCATTCGCCTAAGCACGAAAAGTGACGAAAAATTATTTCTTACATTCCAGGTATAGATTGATACCCTTAAAATCCAGGCAACAAACCTTGATAATTTATTTAATTATTTAAATAGTCATTTTAAAACATGATATATATTTAAGTCTCAAACTTTCTGTATATTTATTTTTCTTAAGGTTTATTATATAGAACAACATTTAATATATGTTTTAAGAATATGGAAATGTATAAAGGCGACTCAACATAATGTCATAATCGAGATGGTTGGTTACATGCCATGTGAGATTAAATGCAGCATGAAGAAGGAAGGTCCGAAAGTGTTAAACCTGTGTATTACTTCATTCACAGGCAATTCAAAGCAGCAAGTTTCATGCTGTATGTATTGCCGCGCATTTACTTTCAAGTTCGGCGCCGAACGGAATATGGCGGACGGCCGGCGCGGGTGATTCCGGTAGTATACATTTTTCCATTCGGTGTCGGACCAGAATCGCGTGCATCTATGATCGCGATACGCTAATGGAACTTTACACGATTACCACCATCCGAAATATTCCGGTCGGAAATTCCGGTGTGTGTATACTTACTCTGAGGTTGTTGTAGAGACAAATTGTTGTACAAATTGGTCAGAGATCAGTGAGAGCTGTCAGATGGCTGTCAGCATAGATGAATATGATATACATAGAGTTGTCAGTTTGACAGAAATTATATGTATATGGCCCTGATGCGGCCTTACATTGTTGATTTTCAGGGCCTTGTGGTTTAAATAAATAGTCTAAGAATATAATAATTAGACCTATGCATATGGAAATAGCCGTTCAAAATATGTAATGATGATATAACCTGTGAATATAATCTAGGTGTAGATAAACCCTGGAAATCTGTCCATTGTGAGGTCATTCAAGATTCATGTCATCAAGATAAAAGTGTACGAACGTTATCCTTCGAGTCAGGCTTAACATTTTACTATAAGTTATCATATCCTTAATTTATTGTTTATTTTATTTCTACTCTTATGTTACTCTATATTGTAGAGTAAAATTATACATATATCTATTGAAATTGGCCTTAGAAAGTATAATACAGTATAATACCGCCTTGAACAGATCTTGGTATTACAATAATTACTTATCTAATAAATCAACTCAGATAAACAATCAAATTATAAATTCCTATGCATGTTCTGTGAATATCAGTAATATTAAAACCATGGCAGCCAAAATGGTCGATGGGTCCTGGTACACCGAAGTACCTATGTCATTATTCATAAAACAGAGAAGTTGATTCAAAATTGCAAAATGGGCAAGTAGTACTTTTACAAGGTGGTGATGATGTCAGTCATTATGATACTGATGTACAGTATGTTTTTAGACAAGTAAGTAATATGTGGTGCTGATTAATTATTTTTGCAATCATTTTCATTAATGATAGGTAGGTGTACAAATTGTGGATTTGAACTATTTGTTTGCTATTTTCAATATCATTTGCTATTTTAATATTTTCTTTTCTTTTATTGTTATGCTGACACATGACAGACCACTAAAATCTCAGGTTGATTTTATATATACCTATTGAATTTTTTTTCTAACTCAAATGGTATATTATGACTAGTTAATACAAATCTAGCCATGTGCTATTTATGTCCTGTCAACAGATAAATAATGAGTTAAAGTTGTTTTCAATACTCAATAACGGATAAATTATTATTAGAGCATAATGAATATTCTAAAAGTGTTCATAATGCTAAATGTAAATTGTTTATTATACTCAATCGTTTTTTAATATTTTTTTTCTTCATCCAATATTACTTGACTCAAATAGTTAAACTTTTAAATT